>LTAE01006502.1:0-11431 GCA_001647135.1 Pontederia paniculata
CCCACTTTACTTCTCTGGTCGACCGTTTATGCTCTATTGCTCATATGTTCTCTCCCTCTGATTGCTGGTCGATCGCTTCATATACTTAGGACGCCCACTGCACACATATGGTTCTTCATATATAAATTACGTGTGCAATTACGTGTGCAATGGTCGTCCATTCCTTCAGCTCAGGTCGACCACTATTATGAACTTGAGTATATCATGTTACATAAATCAGCTCAACAAGTTCATTAGTACAGACTGAGTTCACTTACAAATTTGTGATCATTCAAAACATTCTCGGGATCCTAGATTCAACAAAATAAACCTCAGAGAACTCAACCAAATTCTTTTACGATATTTCATTTTTTTGTATGACATTCATGATATGTATCGGGCTAGCCGAAACGAGGGCGTCAACACGACCAAATGTTATGTTAGTCTGCCATGACCAAGGTCATCTTGTGTTATGCTCGCCCAATTGAAAGTTAGGCAAACAAGGCATAAAACTCGATAGTCGAAGCCTCACTTAGCCCATCTAGGCACGATCCTTTTTTATTTTTTTATTTTCATTTCTCTGCTTTGCGCACCTTCCCGTGAATCTTGCTAACCCTTGGTACCCATCATCGCCTCGGGTGCATTGACGATGCTAAAAGGCGTGCAACCAGAACATAGCATGGAGGCGTGCTATCATTACAAGAAAAAAAAATTATTAGCGAAAAAAAATTTCTCGTCATTTGCTCGTTATTTCCTATCGCAATCAATTAGCGAGCAATTATAGATAAAAAAATTGTACGCTAAATTATACTCATAAGTAGCAACAAACTTTTTTTCTCGCAAGATGCTCGCTAGCTACTCGTTTACCAGCAATGTTCTCGTCCCATTGTCGCCAAATTTATTTATTTTTTTGAAAAAAATGTAAAATATTTTCTCGATAAATGCTTGCCATTTTCACACTAGGTGCTCATTAAATCTTTGCTTAACACTCGCAATCTTAGTGTTAAATGTAACACCCCAGATTTCTAAATAATAAAAAATAAGGAAACTAATATTAGATAAGGCAAGATATAATTTGATTAGGGTTGGAAAAAGAATTAAGAGTTGAAGTCAAATTATTATAGTAATATTTTCTTGACATTTTAATATTTCTAGTCCCATACAAATTAACACTTAAGACAATCCTAATCATAGGAAAAAAATTATCTTATGAAATATAATCACATAAAAATTCATTTTTGAAAGTCCTAATTGCATTCAACCTCTATCTAGGGGTGATATTCCTTCCTTATAAATGGGACACAACCCCCTCCCCTCATCTCACATTTTTTTCCTCTCTCTCTATCTCTCTCTCTCTCTCTCTCTCTCTCTTCTTATGGGGTCAGATCAACAAGGGTGAAGAGAGGACAAGAAGATGGTTCATCATGGAGGAGGAGCATGGAGATAGATATAGGGCAAAGATGAAGAAGGTAGTTGGGTTACAAAGCAAGATATGCAATTAGGTTTGTATTAAGCCTCTTTGTATGCATTGGAATAATAGTTGATATAGATTTGAATTAGAATAATTATTGTCTCTCCCCGATTTGATAATCGTTTTAAATTATTTCCTCTAGTACAAACTCTCTGGCACGGGTCGTGTTGTCTCACAGAAATATCCTACTACTTTATGTTGTGCCCTATTTTTACATAAATTAATTGTATTGATTGATTGAACATGATTTGTTGCACGATGTAGGTTTAGGTGTCCTTAAATGAAAATCTAGACTAATTAATAATATGATTTAAAAGTTATAATGATTGTGATTGAATTTATGTATGAAGAGAAAGACCCTTGGTGAATTGAGGGATTTATCCTTATTGTTATTGCTAATTGAATTGAGTTCCTTCCGGGACTATTGAATTGTTATGGAGATCTACATGGGTCTAGTGTTGACCCCATGACCTAACTAGTCATATTGGCACCGGCAATAATATGAATCTTCAGTACATTAATAAGGCTCATATTGATTGTTAATAACTATCTTCACTTAAGGCAAGATAAATAGAAAATGATATTGATGACGGCTTGGATATATTGAAAAGAAAGATATGGACATCTCAGGATGAGTGCAATTGATATTCTTGTCATAGATTGATAAATATATTGAAAGGAAATATTACAAGTTAAATTGGACTTTGAGATCATGGAGGTAATGAGCTGTCTTATTGTTCTTCCTTAAATTGTTAAAATATATTCTTTTACATATGGAGAATTTTAATTATGATCTTTACATACTGAGTGTCACAACTCACGTGTTCTTCCCTGCAAATTTAATTTTGTAGGTAATCTAGATGCTTGATAGGTGTTGATGGCAGTGGCGGTGATGCAGCTCGTGATAGTCTATTTTGCCCATGTCATAGGTCCTAGTATTGACTTTCGCATCGACATGTTTATAGTATTGACCAATGGATTGGTAAAAAGGAAACTCAAAGATGCAAGTTGGTAGCATCATTAGGTGGCATTCTCCCAGATGGCGGAATGTGCATTTAGGGGCGTTACATTAAATACTTACTAAATCCTAGTAGAATGTTATCATAAATCGTTCGTCATTTTCCTACTAAATGCTCGCAAAATCCTCGCTAATTGTTCATCTTTTATCTTTTAAAAAAATATATTTAAAATATAAAAAAACATATTTTGCATTACAATACCATCACATAACAAAATAATAATTAAACCACAAATCACATAATGTCAACATCATAGTCACATAATATAAAAATGTCAAGTGCGATGAATTAGAATCTACAATGTGTCAAATGCGAGAAAATATAATACTCATCCTGATATCAATTAAAAGGGAGGGATCATCAAGTTTATAAACTATTTAAACATGTGCATCACACTAGACTATATGCACTCATCAACCATGATCTTTAACTTTTCATAAGAAATCAGAGGGATGATAAACATTTATAAAACTATTCAAACATGAGCCTCACACTATGTTGTGTGCATTCATCAACCATGGTCTTTAACTCTTCATAAGAAATTGGAGGGATTCTGACTGAATCAGATGGAGGACTAGCAAAAAACGAAGCACTCACGAAGGAAGATTTCGTTGGACCTATGTCCTGAAGTCTCCATGTGCTAGTAAGTTTTGCGGTTTCATGTCATATTTTCATTGAATTCATAAGGCTATGAGGACTAATACTTCTTTTTTTAGAAGCATACTAATTATCTTGAAAATGCGAACAACTGATCTCGCTTTGCATTAACAAAAATATATCAAAATACGTTTTGCTACTAAGATCAAATCATTAGTCTTTTTACTAGTGTGTGTCTTCTAGTACAATTGGAGATAATTGACATGACTTTGACTCTCGTATTCCTATAATAAATATTATCAATGTTATGTCATTATCAACTGATATGTAACTAATAACAAATCTACCGTACATTATTTATGTTCTACAAATTCCACTCATTTTATTGTGTGCTTTGATTATTCAAACATAATTGCTCTATTTTGTTTGTTCGTGATAGATCACTTTTCTTCACTCCTACAAATAAGAAGTTCAAAACATTATTTTAAGAATAGAAATTATAACTCTATTTTATATCTTTTACAACTTACCAACACTTACATAATCAAGTCCAAACATCTCAGCTATTGTTGTTGGTGGATTATTTTTCGCTTTCATTATATTATATCATGTGATTTCATATATTTCTACACTAATTATATAGGATATCACTCAACCAATGAGAAACAACTGATGAAAATAGTCTTTTAATTGTCACCTCAAGGAGACATTCTTTAAATTTGAATTTGGCCTATGCAAGAAAAAAAATATTAGTTGTTTGATAGCAAATTTATGTTGAATATTCAAACATATATTTACCTTGAAGTTATTGTGCATGGCTTCTCTCAACTCCATTAGAATTTGTTTTCAAGATGATGCATCAATAGAGAGGCGACTATTGACGATATCAATATTTCTAACAACACATCCCGATATGAAAATAAGCCTAAAATGAAATTTAAAATATATCATTAAAATTTAAATAATATATTAAATTAGTTAAAAATATTAAACTTACAACTTCATCAGGTCATTAATTGTAATGCTACTAGAAGGAATAACCCCATATGACAAAGTTTCAATCCTGATGATTGATGGTTGTTGAGATGAAGAGTTCCTTTATATAACTTTCAAGTGAATAGTAAAATAATTTAATAAAAAAGTCAATTACATAAATTAGAATTATTTAATTACGATGTGATAAAGTGTCAAATATGCTCGCCTCTCCATGTTCAAGTGTCTTAGACATGGAACGAGCTCTATCATGGCCTCTCCCATGAAGAGTCATAACATATGCACACATACACACACACACACACACACACACACACACACACACACACACACACACACGCGCGCGCGCGCGCGCGCACACACACACAATATGAAATTAAAATTAAGTAACTACTTTTAAATAAAAGCTCATTAAACAAAGAAAAAAATCTTTATGTACTCGACAATTAATCACATTTTTCTTCATCTAAGCCATCAATTGTATCATTATTGGTGTTGTTGTCATCCATAATTCATTATTTTCTATGTCTAATGAATAACATGTCTTGTTTATGTTAATCTTTTTCATCTACATCAAACAATATAGTCGTTTATCCTCTTCAATAACATTGGTCTTTACAATTATATTATCATCTTGATAGAAATTGTCTTATGGCATCTCGTCAGTCGTCGAGCCTTCGTCGTTCATTTTTTCTCCATTAACAATCTACTTTTTATTTTTCATGTTGGCCACCATTCTTTGGCACATTTTCTAAATAAATGATATTTGGTGAAATAAACTTGTTGTGTTTGCTCTGCCAAAACGAATGATGTTCAAATTAAGCCTTGACTTATATTTAACATCGATAAACCCATAAGATCGATCAATTTTAATCACATGTTGTTGATCAAACCATCGACATCATAGTATGAAAATAATATTGTGTCCTAGATATAACAATTTTAATATTTGCTTGCTAATTTCATATATTCTAACTCATTTTCACTGTACAAACAATCAAAGACATAAATGTCATTATTCATTATAGATTTATTTTTTTCTATAATCTTATATGTGAAACATATAGCCATAATATAATTGGAAATTGTTACTCTTTTCGATGGTCGATAACTCAAATTTTGAATTTGCATCTTTGAAACTACACCATTCCATGCCTATTAAATATTTTATATTAGTCATAGGAAATTAATCAACTCTTTATATGTTGAAAGATTCTTACATATCTTGATATTTAACTCAAGAAGAAAATTGTTCATATCAAATATATAAAATTCAAACATCTTTTGATATGTTTCAAATTTTCTATACGAAATAATAAATAAAAAATATTAGAATTTTATATAATTATTGAATAAATAATTAGTTATAGATTCTTACACTAAATATGATTACACTTCAATACATTTGAGGAAACATAATTCTCTATAATACTTAAATCATTGTCGTTTAATATAATTTTTTGTGTTTTTCCTATAAGTTGAGTTGCAAACTTAAAAATCGACAAGCAACCTTTAAAAATTTTCACTCCACCATCATTGTTCCTTGGAACTTGAGTTCACATCGTTTGAATTATCGATTTAAAGTATAATTATTTGAAATTAAAAATCTCCTATAAAAAATATGCTTCGCAGATTGATCCTCAATCTTTGTTTTTTTTTTCATTTTTCCGATCACAGTCTTGGCCTCACAAGTGTCTAAGCTACTAGTATTCAACTAATGTGTTTCATTTTACATATAGCATACATCACTCAAATAGGCACATCCATCTAAATTGTACAAGACCAACAATATTTTCTTCATATGAAAGATGCACGAACAAGTGTTCTTTAACATCAAAATGATGGTGGATTTTTTTTCTGCTTTGTACAAAGTCATTATGTACCGATGCTAAAGGATAACCTTTTTAAAAAAAATATGTTATATTCGATGATGGTGCCCTAATGGATTTATGCAAAAATCTTTGATAGACAATATGGATTAATCTCTGTAGAAATACAATGAAGGTGATGAGTTTTCTTTAAAAAAATTGCCTTCATCGACATTTGTGTTGTGAGATATATTTGATGTATATCCATCATAAAAATTCAATTCATTTATCCATTCAGAAACAAGATTGCATTGATCATTCGACAAATGCAAGTGGTTTTGGCTAGGTGCTCTTTCCATTGTTATGAACTAACTCTAGTTCTGGACATTTACATATAACTTTCAAGTCCTCTATAGTTGACATTGTCTTTTATTGCGTCTTTAATGTCCATTGAAGTGTTAAAAATGTTATCAAAAAATATTTTTCTCAATATTCATAACATCCAAATATGGCGCAATAAGTAAGATGTTCAATAAGATAACTCTGAGAAAATTTTTTTTCTCAAATTATGAGTAATACCATGTCTTTCTTGTAGATGGTGACTTTAGTCCAAATATAATAGGACCAATCACATCAATTTGTTCAAATGCTTCAATAGCACTTATTTTGATAATTTATTCTCTATGGTTGCCTTTGTAAAAGAATTTCTATCATGACACATAAAATAATTGATAGGCAAGAAAATTGTGTGGCAATCAAACCAATATACTTTTTTATCATGCTTCAAATAAGATGAGTTTGTGCATCTTCCACATATTGCACAAGCAAGTTTACCTTTAGTGCTCCAACAAACATTTCACAAGGAGGAAAATCATTTATAGTTCACAAGAGTAAATTACATAAATGATCATCCAACTTTATATATATTTTCACTTCGGTCATTAAACTTCGCTTTGTAATAAAATGGTCATCAAACTTAAAGAAAATTCACACGAGATCATTTCGACCAGCTACTATTGATTTTCTAGGTTACTCTGCTTATGTGGATGCCACGAAAATAGTTTCTCTTTCATCCACGTCGATTAATACTATTATATATATTTTTCTCCTACATGAAAAAAAATTAATATATTTTTTTTAAAAAAATAATGGGGACGACAACTCCCTCTCTCCCTCGTCGAAGATGAGGAAGAGAAGATTGTCACATATAAGGGAGAGAGGAGGGGGTCGTCATCCTCTTCTTTTCTCACTTATGCGAGGGTCAGCAACCCCCTCTCTTGTCACCATCATCGATGAGGGAGAAGAGAGGGGGCATCTCTCTCTATCGAGGGAGGCAGCGACCTCTCTCTTCTCCCTTGCCACTGATGAGAGAAGAGAAAGAGCGTGCTGCCCCCTCCTCCTCCCCTCTCTCTACACGCGAGCGGGTAGTGCCCCCCTTTTTTCTCCCTCGGTGATGAGGGATAAGAGAGGGGGCAATCACTCTCTCTCTCTCTCAACATATATTTGTCCCTAAATTTTTAGCATGTGGGGCCCATCGCATTTATTGTTAGAATAGAAAAAAATTATGAAAGTAAATTATTCTTGGTGGATGTTCGACTACATTGATCCATGGGATTAAAGATGGTTGAACTATCTCTTGGATTAAAAATATTTAGTCCAATGATATTCCTATTCCAACCAAACAAGGCCTAAAGTTTTTATTTCTGATAATTATATTCAAAATAATCTTGATTTAAAGATTGATAATTTTATTTTATAAAAAAATAATATATTAATTATATGATATTTATAATAAAAAATTTGGTATAGATAGAAATAGATCGTCTTTTTCATTTGGATCATTAATAGTACCTAAATTTAATAAATCATTATTTAGATTCTTTTCTTCTATCGGTGGAGTAGTAGGATAAGAAATTCGAATGAAGATTTCTTTTTAGCATCTTCTTCGATTATCTCTTCCAAATGAATGTGATTAAAAAATTAATATTTTAAACTTAAATAATTTTTCATTAAAAGATATATGTTTTACACATGGAGACAACGGGCATTTACTTTTAAAAACTCCAATTTTCAACATTCCCCGTTATTTTGTCAACATATTTTATAAATGTATGTATTTAATTTTTAAATCCAAAAAATGTTTCCTCTTTCATTAATGGAATGAAATGTTATCCGATTGCAAGAAATTCTTCATGAAAATATTATGAGGATGAGTTTGAGACTTCTTGTCATTTTTCTTGAGATTGAAAATTTAAAAATGGAAAAAAAATTGTGCATTACATCTCCAATCCTAACATGAAGCAATTTAACATAATAAGAAAGTTGAAAAGAGAACAATTTTAGTGTCCATTAAAATTTCTCCTAAATTTTCTCTATAAGTACGGAATTATTTATTTTGTCAGGTCATAATCTATTCAATAATAACAACTTGTCGAACTCTCGGATAACTTAGGCGTGCCACCTTCTCCCTCCTCCCTCTTTGCAACCGCATACAAATTTCCAACTGACACGAGAGAACAGACGTACCAGATTAAATCTTCTATAAATCTGAGGGATACAAAGATTACCGCATAACACACAGGTTGCGAACAACGGCACCCAAAAATTAGGCAATGAGACCACGCAGTTGGAGCGGCCGCATATTCCCGCGTACGCAAACTTTATCCCGCTAGGAGCGCTGCAAGACGCCCAATCAGAATCGGACACGTGTTTTTGCGTGTGCTCCCTTCCCCCTCTTATAAGGGACCATATGCGACGTCCGCAGGAGGAGATCGCCAAGTGATCCCCCGCGGTTCCTCAGTTCCGAAACGACGCCCTCTCCAACAAAGGTGAGCAAATTTCCAAGAAAGGTTCCATTCTTTGTCGAGATTTTTGCAAGTTTTTTCTTCGCTTTAGAGCGATGTTCTAACTGGATTGGATTATTAGGATTTGGATCGCTCCTACGACAGGGATTCCCTGCGGAAAGTGAACAATTTGGGTGTTTTGCGTTTTTTTTTCTTTCCTTGTTCCATGTTGTTTTAGCAGGATGTGATTTGTTCTTGTTGATGCTATTTGAAGAATATTGATTTGCACTGGATTGAATTCTTGTATCGAAATTTAGGTTATTATTCGCCGGATTGTTGCTCCATGAAGAAATTGTGCTAAAAAGATTAGATTTTTTTTCTTTGATAGATATTGGATCCTTTTGCTGTTCTTGTGCCGTAAACCTCTTCAACTAAGATCGATGTCATTTGCTGTTTGCACGCGGGGGGATTGGGACTGGATCAAGGTCCTGGCTTTCGATCTAGATTAGGATTCGGAACTTTGGAGTTTGCTTTGTGATTTGATTAATTGCTGTTGGAAGACGAAGTTGAAATTGTATCATTAGCTTTAATGAAGATGTTCTTTTAGTTCTTTATTGGAAAGGGAATTACGAATCTGTTCACCCCTAAAAAAGACACCAACCTAGACATATTCTCATTTATGCTTCTGATTTTCTTTTTTGTTTGTCATAGTATTTTGTGTGAAATTGCCTAGTTTTTCTTTGCCCTTTGTTTCAAGTCTCCTACACAGAACTGAAGAAGATTGAATTCGGGTTGATGTGAGAGGGAGTGCTATCATGAAACTTTAAATTTATAGTTTGACTTGCTTGATCGTTACTAATCAAAATTGCATCTTTGCTCGAAAAAAAGATAAATAGTTAACATGATTTTCACCGTTGCAAACCATGTAAAAGGGCTTTCAACTTGTGGTCCCTTCTTCAACCCTTCTTTTAGCAAATGAATTTCCAGGATTATAGCAGGTGGTTTGTCATGATAATTTTCAGATCTGGACCAAAACATCTTCATGATGGATTACTAGGAATGTCCATGTGAATTAAATGTGAATTTCCGTTTTTTGGTTACGTATTAGATTTTTCATTCCGATCTGTTATTATTACCAAAAGGCATAAAAATGGGCATTTCTATTGGGTTATTGCTATTCAAATGGTAGTAGTAGAACATATATCGTATGATATACATGCTGACAATATAATGGTAGGATAAACATTCAATTAGGAGGTTGTTTGTTCTCAAGGTTTTCTTCAATTAATCATGACTGAAGTACTTCTAAGCATGTTAATTATTTGTTACTTTCTTTGCTAACTGAAACAAATAGTGCTTTAAATGTTCTGTTTATGGTTCGGATCACTTTAATGCATTCGTGACAATTCATATTTATCTAGCACGATTGGATTATTCTTTCTGCATTTATTTGCATGCATTGCTCCTTTATTTATTGGAAGATTATCTATCCCAACGGAAGAGAGAACACCTAAAAATCCAAGATTCTAGCAATCTGCCACAGCATGCGGAAGTTGATGATGAACTCTTACTATGGCTTGGTTCATCTTTTACTAGCATTTAGGGAAATGAGGATTCTTTATATGAACACCATGTTTTTGCCTCTGGATTGACTCCTAAGATTTTTTTTTTCGGAATTCCATTTGTTGATGGATATCTATAATTGTGGCATATACCTTGCATAAAAACCTTTTTCTGGCTAAAAGTAATTGTTCTGTCATTAATTATTCCTGACAATTGTTTATCTTTGCAACAGCTCCAGAGTATCTGATCTTCATGAGTTCAAGAGGCACAGTGGCATCAGCTGTTTCCTGTACATCGGGAAACAAAGTTAACTTCTGTCTATTGGTTTGCTTACTTCCAGGGTTCCTCGGAGTTTTTATTTTCTACGTGGACTTCCAGTTAATCAAGCCCATTGTTAGAAATCCTTCTTCATCAGTTCTTGTCTTGGAAACTTTTGGAGGGGGGCAGCCTTAGCAGGAACCATCTTTGAGTATTCAGATTATTCTTGAAGTTCACTTAGCATCAAAATTATGGTCTTCACTCGAACTACAACATTATCCAAGATTGATGTCAAAGAACCTTTTCTGAAGAACATACTTCTTCCCATGGGACCCCCTGATGTTGTGGCCTCTGATAATTTAGAGTTTGACTTTTCAGATGTCTTTGGTCCAACCCCAGCTCAGAGTTCCAGTGAAGTGAATGTGGAGGATGCTGCACATTCATTGGATACAAATGAAACAGTCTATGATGACCCTGCTGTCATTTGCAAGAGATCGCATTCTCTGGTGGGTCCGATGACCCCAGTTAGTCGTTTGTCACAGCTCAACAAGTTCACATTGCACAAGAGTGATAGCTCATTTGATCTTTTGGAATGTGCATCTGGAGAAACAGTGGAAGATCAAGACCAATCCATTTCCATCAATGAAAATACTGATAATCAAACAGAGGACTGTGGAGGTGTGGGATTGGATGACTTTGAAGTTTTGAAGGTTGTTGGTAAGGGGGCATTTGGGAAAGTGTTTCAGGTGAAAAAGAAGGGAACTTCAGAAATCTATGCAATGAAGGTAATGAGAAAGGATAAGATTATGGAACATAACCATGCAGATTACATGAAGGCCGAGAGGGATATTTTGACAAAGATTGATCATCCTTTCATTGTCCAGCTCAGATACTCTTTCCAGGTTTGAAATTCTTTCTTGAGGCAATGAGTTTTTTTTTTTTTTTTTTTCGAAAGGGGGG
>LTAE01006502.1:21288-35016 GCA_001647135.1 Pontederia paniculata
ATCATCATCATCATCATCATCATCATCATCATCATCATCATCATCATCATCTTCAAACCAAAAAAGCTTTATAAAATGCATATGCATTATTTTAGAGGAAAAGAGCCTCGTTTTGATTTCGATTTTCTGTAATCAAATCTTAAAAATTATTTAAATTTTAAATTTAGTCACAAATTAAAAAAATAAATTTGACCGTAAGCATCCATCATTAAGAAATCTATTTATTGAAATTACTTAATAACTTATACGCTTTTTTATTAAAAATATTTATTTATTTTTCTAATAAAGTATTGACAATTGAAAGTTTGCAAGTTGGGCGAGAGGAAATTGCAAAACATGATTATAAATGGAAAAAGTCGGCAAAAACCAACTTGCAACGGAATGACTTGTCACATAACACATCCTTTTCGACTAATTCAGTTCTTTTAGATGAAAGTAGTTTAAAATTAGCCATTGTAGACTTTTTGTCAGCTAAAAGGAGTCAAGGGCCCTATAAAAATTATTTCCCATTTAGAAAGATTTATCTCAACATTTCTCGATATACTTCAATACATCACATTAAATAATAATCTACACTTGCTATATTTATATTCTTAATCATGCAAAATAACTGAGAAAAAATAACACAAAAAACACACTAATTTAACTATGTTAAAATTATTTTTTTAATATTATATAATTTAAACTTTAGAAAATTTATATAATTTTTTTAATATAAAATAAAAAATATAAATGAGACTCTCACGTAAAATGAGTGACATCTTAATTTGAGAGAATGTAACGTACAAAGATCATATAAATTTTCACTATCTATTTTCTCCCATAATTTTATTGCATTAACCTTTCCTTTTTAAATTTTTTTTTGTTATTTCTCTCTTTTTCTTGCTCTCCCCTGGCATATTTTCTCAATTACCTTCTCCTTCTGGTACTATTTCTCTCTTTTATTATTTTCTTTCTCATTTTCTTCTTCTCTGTCTTCTTCCCTTCTCTCGTCTCAGAAGAAATAAAATTTTGACTGGTAATAAATCAGGAACTGAAAAAAATAAGAATAGAAAATTTGAGGGATCGTCATGTTGATTGGAGGCAAATATACTTATATTATCTATTCGCTTTTCCTTTTTTTTTATACTAGAGTTTATTTTGGTCATTAAAATACCAAAAATAAACTAAGCTCGATATTAAATAAAACACACATATCAGGATTTTCTTCTTGATTAATAATTATATGCATTAACTATGAATTAAAATTTCGACTGATTTCACATGAAGAGTTAAAAATTCACATCGCATTTTCTTCTCTTATCATTTTCTAATATACTGTGAATAATTAATTAGAAATTCGTACACGTGCTATAATTTCGATGAAATAATAGAAATAAATCCCCATTGGGAATCTTTTATTTAATTCCATTTAATTGAGATGGAAATATTATTATATGCACCACGCCAACGAGATAAAGCAATTGGGCGGAAAGGTACAAAACTGCTACAGTATGAGAGAGACGCTGCCGGTCTCCAAGGTTTGGGACGTGTTTGGCATCCGTTTATTGGAATAGCGATATAAACAATAAATAATGATTAGAAAACGATAATTATTTTTTAAGATTGAAAAAAAAGTATTTGATAAGTTTAATAATTGAATTAATTACGAGAAGATGAAATAATAAATTATTTAATTTTAGTATTATATGCATTTAATTTTTTGTTGCAATGTAATAATAACTAAATTTCACCTAAAATTTTGTTATATTCATACATAAAATCAGAAAAAAATAAATTTTTTTATTTATGTTACTCTATTTAATTGAGATTTTTTTAATAAAAGATTGTATGAAAGAATATATGAAAAAACTAATTTGAAATAAAATTTTGAACCTTTAAATTCGACTAGTATTAGTGCCCCGTGCGATGCACGAAAAATCCTAAAATATTTTTTTCTCAAATTAATTAAAATTATAAACGTGTATTCTTATAATTTTCAAAAATAAAATAAAAAATATTATTCATAAAATATAAAAAAAATCTTCTATGAATTTATTCATATACAAAACACATGATTTTGTGTTGTTAAAGAAATTATAACTTCATAAATATGATTTTCTATCCAACATATGCAACATATATATTATTTAGAATAATGAACATAATCACATTATCTTCCTTTCTCAAAGAGGACTTTAGAGTAAAGTGGTGAAAATTGCATATTTCAAGACTCATGCACTCATTTATTTATAATATAGTCATAGAATATTATAAATGACACANTATATATATATATATATATATATATATATATATAGTTTTAAAATAAACAACTTTTAAAAACATTAAGGGATAAAGAACTTTATCTCAAAATATATGATATTATTTTTTTATATCGCAAACGAAATAAATAAAAAGAACTAATTAAACGTATGTTTACAAATAATAACGGTAGAAGATAAACATGTGAAAGTCCACTCACTTTTTTATTCTACTAATTAATAATAAACAAACTAAAAAAAAATATTAGTTTACAATTGAACTATATACATCAAAAGAAAGAATTACGTATGTTTATAAATAACAGATATAGAGGATAAATATGTGAAAGCCCATTCATCTTTTTATTCTACTAATTAAAAATAAACAAACTTAATAAAAATAAAATATTAATTTACAATTGAACTATAGACATTAAAAGAAATAATTTTAAAAAAGAAAAAAAAAACCTATATAGGACATGTATTCAAGTTTCCTCTATTTATAAATAGACAATATTTAAAAGGAGACACGGTCGCTAAGTAATTATATAATATTTAGTTATTAACTAACTATCCACTAAAAATATTATGAAAGAATAATATTTAAATTTTATTAGTTATTACTATTTTTTATTTACATATCGTCCACTCAAAATATTTTGATAGATTAATCTCTTAATTAATTATAATATTTACATGATATGTTATGATTCATAAATTTACCAAATATCTCATTATCCTTTTTAGTACTCTCTCTATAGACAGATAGATAATTTGATCATATTGTATAAATATGAATTCAACAAAAGTAAAGATGATTTTTCATTTAATTTTGAATTTTGGATCTAAAAATTAATATTTGCGAAAATAAACTCCAAAAATAACAAATAATCTAGATTTATTATTGTAATAAAATTTGTTACTATCCAAAATATATTTAGAAAATGAATTCTGATAACCATTAGTATATAATTATTGTAAATAATTTATGTATATAATTTATTGTAATTATTGTAATATATCCAAAATAGATTTATTATTATAATAAATTTATGTATATAATTTTAAATATAAAATAATTTTACTTCAATCAATCTAGAAATTGCAAGCATTTATATTTAAATATATAAAATTATTATATTATATTATAACATGGTACATGTGACAAAATATTTTTTATTTCCCAAAATTTTATAGTTACTAATTAATTATACACTCAGAAAATTAATTTATATTACCACCTTTACATATTATAATATGTATAGGATACGTGGTACTCTCCATGCTTATTATTCACCTCTTAATATAGTAATAGATATATTTCAAGAGTTAAGTCTCTTTAAAAATATATTATAACTTTATTTCTTTTTTAATTTACCTGTGTTAGTACTTTTGAAAAAGATTTGTTAGATAATCTTTTATTTATTTGCTTTTAGAGTGAAAAAATATTTCTAAATTATATTTTTTTTTAAACACGTAACTTATAATTAAAATGTTAAATGCGTAACTTATAATTACCCTCTTTGCTTACTATTCACCTTTTAATATAGTATACATATATTTCAAGAGTTAGGTCTCTTTGAAAATATATTGCAATTTTATTTTTTAAATTTACCTGTGTTAGTACTTTTGAAAATTAAATGTTAGATAATTTTTTGTTTATTTGCTCTCATAGTGAAAACAATTATTTCGAAATTATTATTTTTAAATATGTAACATTAATTATTCATAATAGGTTGATGTTATGTCAAGTTTTTTTAATTTACTTGAGTTAAGACTTTTATTTTTTTTTAAAAATTACTTGTTATATCTACATTTGTTTTTAAATAATTTCAAAATTTTGGAAAGATGATGTGACATAAGACTATTGCTTGTGTATTTGTATATATATTATTATTATTATTAAAATCAAATTTGAAAAGGGACTTGCAACATATAATTATGAGATTGTCAACTTTTTTTCTTCCAAATAGCAATTGTGTTGCTTGTTTTCTTTATTTTTCAATTTTTTTCCCAAAAAATTATATTTACATCATGTTTTCCTTAAATAAGAATCATGTTTCTTGTGTCTTTGTTTTCCCCCCTTTTTTTTATATTTTGTAGAATAGTGATTATGGACAAAAGTCTTAAAAAAACTAAAAGGAATCGGTGAAAGATTGTATCAAAATGAATAATATTTGTATCTATTATCTTTTACTCTACAAAATAAATAAAAATAATCCTTAATAATATATTCATTTAAAGTAAAAAATCAACACACAAATAAATACGTAAAATAAACATGTTAATCAAAAGATATTATATCATATAGAAATCAAAAGAGAAGATATATTGATGTAAAGTAGCACTAAATCTCTCAACAAAAAAAATATTTGTATGAAAAAAACATGAAACATGAAGAGAACTATCATTTGGCATCTTAATTTCCTTATTCATTAAAAAACAAAATCTTGTTGGTAAATAATAAAAAATATATAGTTATGATATCTTATGAGTATTTCACCACTCAAAAAATTAAATACTAAATAGTTGTTTAATAATCAAGTGATTAATATTTTAATTATAATTAATTAAACAAACCTAATTCTTGAGGACATGTGGCGGATTATTTATTTGTCAAATATCACAATGTCATATATAAATATTAAAATATCTAAGAAAAATCAACAGAAATCATTAAAAAATTTCTAAGAACATTTGATGCATCTCTTATAAAATCTTTAATAGACAAAACAAATCTTTTCAATATATTGGGTACATAAAAAATATAAAATGAATAAATCTTACAACTATCTTGATACAAATGTTAAGATAATTTAAAAATAAATGAAATAACTAATGCATCGAATATGGTTAGAAGATGAATATGCGAAAGATCACCTGTATTTTATTCTACTAACTAACAATAAATGAACTAAAGTAAGATAAATATTAATTTTTAACTAAAAATAGATATAAAAAAAATCTAAAAAAAAAGAGAAAGTAGAGAAACATGTCTAAATTTCTCCTATTTATAAAGAGAAGTCGCTAAATAACTATCTAATAATCAGTTACTAACTAACCATCCACTAATAATTAAATTTATATTTTAATTTAATTAGTTATTAGTATTAGTTTAGTTACAAACCATATACTTATAATATTATGATAAATTAATATATTAATTATTTATACTATTAAACACTTGGCAACATTAGCTTTTGCCAAATGTTATCTTCTCCTTCAAAATTCTTTAGTTTTAATATAGTATATATATGCTAAATTTTTAATGTTTACTTAACTTACAATTAATCACTAGTTAACCATTAAATATTAATAAAAAATATTTGATCAAATATTTTATTTAACGATTTTTTTTAATTAAACTCCTGTTCATGGCTAATAGTATTTGAATAATTTAATAGTCGGACGAAAACCTATTAGCTCTCGATCCTGAACTTCGAGAGAGACCGTTAATCGTGTATCAACCAACTTGGTTATTTAACGGATTGTTAAGCACTAATTTAAACTGCAAACGCAAGTCGGCTTGGAAATGTTCGAGAGCCGTTAAAGCTTCCACTTTCCAGACTGATAGTTTTCAAAACGGTAAAAGCGATCGTCCCCCGAGTTGTTTACGATTTCGTCACTTCAACTCGTCCTAGAGCTTGTTGGCCACCGAATCTTGCGTTCTAATTTGATTTTAGAGTTAGATTTCGCTGTGATTTCGTAGATTCTCTCTTTTTTTTTCTTTTCTCTATGTTCCTCTCTCTCTCTCGCAGAATTGGATGTCGGGAGAGCACAAAGATTCGATCTTTGTGTCAATTCGCATTTGTTCAAGGTAAGATTGCTCCTTTTGATCTGCTGTTCTGTTGACCTGCAATTTTCCATTTTGGTATTGACATTTTTAGAATGGATGAGAAATATTATTTTGTTTGTTCGAGTTTTGCAAGTGTTGAATTTTAACCTAATGTGATTAGCATATACGATATTTTTCTAACATTCAAGATAAATGCTAACTAGAATGTAGACAAATATTATGGGTTTGCTTCTTATTATCATATGTTTGCTTGTTGCTAATGTATGCAGATGTAGAATTATGCAACTAGTATATAATTTCTACAAGGATTCATATTTCTCACTTAATGGTTTGCTGGTCTTAGAAGTTAGATCTATCATATATTTTTCCTTGTCAAAGTAACATTTAGTTCAAAATTAGGTCCTGAAGTCAGAAGTTAGTTTCGGTTATATGAGCTGAGCAATGGATGCAAAGAAGAAGAAAAACAAGAAGAAGAAGAAGAAGGGCACCCAGAATAGAACTGTGGAAGATGCCGTTACTGCAAACCCAGTGGAAGTGGTTCTACAGGAGATAAACAATGGTTCTGTGTACAGGAGAATCACTCTGTGCATATTTCTAGTAATGTGGATGTTCAGAGTTGTGGGGCGTTGGAATCAGACATGGAGCTTGAAAGACAAAAGGCAGATGAAGCAGAATTGGTAGGTCAAATGTCGTTTTTGGATAGGATTCTTTTATGCTTTGATTAAGTTGAGAACTTCATCTGTAATCGTGGAATTCATCCTATCAAGATATTACAATACATACATTTTTTATGTTTCCGAGTACTAACTTCTGTTTATTGTTTCTGTGCTTTGATCTCATACCAAGTTATCCCTGTTGGATTTTGTTTTATGAATCTTTTGACTGTTTAATAATCTGATATCAAATTACAAGAAGCTGTCAAGTTGTTAGAAAATGAAAGTAACTCATGGCTGCAGAAACAGGTTTCTTTACCTTCATTTGTGAGGAAAAATAGTATTATGATATTTTATAGAGAATCTACAGAAAGTTAGATAAACATCCCAATGACATGCATAGAGTTTTCATATATAGACAGACCCAAATGTACATCTTTGGTCTTCTCTTGATTATGCAGACGTCCATGTCAATACAAACACTAGCATTGTTTGGACGTTTGAAGTTAATGGAGTTGTTTATTGTGAAAATACTGTTCTACTTAACTGCTCACACAATTTGCAGGTCACTTTTGAGGAAAAGATTGATGATTTGCAGAAAGAAGTTAACTTATTTGTCCAGAAGGAGGCATGTTACTCTTCTTATTGTGCAACAACTTGTAAAATTAAGAAGAAAATCTTCTTTGAAAAGAGGCACAGAGCATGGTAATTAGACACCAGATAAATAATTAACATTGTGACTTCAGACTTGAGACCTTCTTGCTTTCCTCGATTAATGTAGTTGATTTTCCTATCTTAACTTTCAGTCTGCCTTGGATCAAAATCTCAAAGAATTTCAGTTGGCAAATGACTCACTTCTACAGAATCAGGTGCAATTTAATTTTTTGTCCATTCCTAGAAATGAAGAGTAATATTAATATGCGCTTCGACTTGGATTACATCATCTAGTTTATTGTGCTCAGAATTTGATGCTACTCCAGGAACTATTTGTAACTATAAAAAATTATGCAGCAGTTAATAGATTATGTGGTGTTATTTTAAGGTTGCTTGTAATAGTACAGATGATGAAAGTTGACCTAGAGTTGTTAGAAACATTGTCTCGGTATTTCCCAGATCTTGGTGCAGCAACATGGTTTAAGACACCACACTTGCGTAGTTTTCTCTTCTCAAACAGAGTATAACTTTCATGATAGATGAGGCTTAACTTTTAAAAGAATGGAAGAAATGCAGTAAATCATTATGAATATGAAGAACTACAGTTTTTCAATTGTATAATCAGTGAAGCTTTGTTTGATTTCACATGAAATGGAAATGTTTGAGCTTTCTGGATCATCAGACTTTTGCAGAATGATTGTTCTATCTAAAATGATCTATTAACTTATCAAAGAACATTCTAAAAAAACATCGAATTCATGTTTTTGTTCTTTAGTTCTTGATAACCAACCCATTATAATTCATTCATATACAGGATATCTTGGAGGATAAAATCAAGAGCATGGATGGCATCAAAGACTCCTTGATACTAAACGAGGTAATTGCTTGTTAACTTTTTCAACTGTAGTTCAAGAAGGCATTTGAGTGTTGGATATGAATGTTCACAATGGCTTCCATATTTTTCCGTGACAAATAAACTAGACTGATTCCATTGATTCTCTTGCTTTGGCTTTGGTTATCTTTATGCACATGAACATTTACTATGTATACATCATTCTCATTGCATTCCAAGAGAGGATCATATGTCCTTTTGCTCTTCCACTGGCTCGAAATTGCTATCTTGTACGAAATGTAGGATCTAGAATGACACCAAGAGGGGGGGGGGTGAATTGATATATTAAAAACTTTTAATATCTTTACTCTAATCTCTCTATTCTATGTTGGCGGAAGCAAGCGTATACGAATCTGAATGAATAGAGAAGAGAGTAAAGGAAACGAACACAAGAACAAGCACAGTTTGTTATCGAGGTTCGGCCGAACTCCTGGCCTACGTCCCCACTCCGATCTTCTCCACGAGATCTTCGGAGTTCACTAAGTCCTTCTTCAAGGGCGAAGGCTCCCTACAAATCTCCTTTCTTGTACTGAGGACAAGGAGAACAACCTCTTACATGTAATCTCTCAAGCTCTCTCGAATCCCTTCTCAAAGGGGAACTAAGGCTCTCGTTCTAGCACTCAAATTCAAATGGCCAAAGTTAGCCTCTCAAGACTCTTGAGATTACATTTATACTCTGCACTACACGACCAACTCTCTCTCTCAGAAAACTAGCCGTTAATGCAAGTACAGTACCTTCACCTACTTCTCCGGTCGACCTCTGCTCCAGCTTCGGTTGACCGCTCCTTCGGTGAAGTCCCCACTTGAACTGCTGCCAGATGCTTCGGTCGTCCACCGCTCGCCTCCGGTCTTCCGCAGCTTCAAGTGTCCGAAGTCTTTCCCTCAGTCAAGAACCCTCGGTCGTCCGCCACCTCCTGTGGCCGACCGATCTTGACTTGAGTCCTCCTCTCCAACTGGCCCGGTCGTCCGCTGAACACCTTCAGCATCCTGGACGTCCGCTTCTCCAACTTGAAGAGGTCGGTCAAGCTCCACCGGTCGCCCGCGCTTCGTCTTCGGTCGACCGATCTTGACCTCCATCAGCTCCCACTCCTCTATGGTCGCCCGCTGAACTCCTTCAGCATCCCGGACGCCCCATCTCTGAGTGTAGCTGACCGTCAAGCTCCAACGGTCGTCCGCCACCACCTGTGGCCGACCGTCCTTGACATGTCCGCCAAGCATCCTGGTCGTCCGTCACCTATGGCCGACCGCTTGTCCTCCTGGACCGTCTTCCAGCTGCACTGGTCGTCCGCTGCCTTCAGCATCCTGGGCACCTCCGTCTCGCAAGATGTCCGCCAAGCCTCCTGGTCGTCCGCCACCTCCTGTGGCCGACCGCTTGACATCCTGGACCATCCTCGACAACCCTGGTCGCCCGCTGAACTCCGCAGCCTCCTGGACACCACCTGCACTGAAGACTCCTGACAAGCTTACCGGTCGTCCGCCATCTCCTGTGACCGACCGCTTGGCTGCCGTTCCCGTATCTTCAAACGCTCTGGACGTCCGCTGTCTTCCACAGCATCCCGGACGCCCACTCCTGGCTTTGAAGATCCCTCAGGATCCATGGTCGCCCGTGGCACCTACGTTCGACCACCCTGGACATGCACTTCCCTCTTCAGCTTCCCCTGGTCGTCCGCTGTCTTCACTACAGCATCCCGGACGTCCACTCTCCCAGGAACTGAAGACCGAGATCCTTCGGTCGCCCGCTGCACCCCACGGTCGACCGACTCGGGTCCGTGTCAGCACCTGACACCTGCGGTCCAACTCTGACTCCTCCGAGCTCTGGATGGCTGCCGCTGCGGTCCAACTCGACTCCTCCGAGCCCTGGATGGCTGCCGCTCCTGTGGAACATTTCCGGACGCCCGCTCTTCCACCTGAGTCCCTCGGACGCCCGCTGTCACCACCTGCCAGTACCTTGGTCGCCCACTCATTCCCATGAGATCTCCGGACGCTCCTCCCAAGGCTTCCTCTGACAGGTACTGGTCGTCCGCAGATTCCCTCCTGGAACCTCGGACGCCCGCTGTCTGCACCAGACAGCCTCTGGACGCCCACTGACCACCTGTCAGTATCCTCGGACGCCCAAACACCTTTCCGCTGTCAGATCACCTGGTCGACCGCTTTGTCCTCTCCTGACTCCGGACGACCTCTGACAGACTTCACCGGTCGCCCGCCAATCCTGCGGTCGACCTCACCAGCCTCCTCGGCTCCCATCAGCTAACAGACACCTGGTCGCCCGCTTGTCTACACCACAAGCCTCCGGACGTCCTCTGTCTTCGCCTGATGTTCACTGGTCGCCCGCTCTCAACCTGCGGTCGACCACTCTTCCACTGCCCTCTGCTCCGGGCGTCCACTGTCTCCACCTGAGCCCTCTGGACGTCCGCTCTTCAGCCTGGCAGTGCTCCGGTCGTCCGCTGTCTCCTCCTGAGCCCTCCGGACGACCGATCCCCAAATGTGTCGGAAGATGTGTTCTTGGGGTCGCCCATTCTTCAATCATCGGGCGTCCTCCTCCTTGAAGCCTTTTCCTCCGGTCGTCCTTTCTTTAACTTTGATCGACCGGTGTTCTCCTTGACTGCCCTCCACAGTCCATCAATGTCGGTCGCTCTCTCCTCAGCTCTGGTCGACCGATCTTCTTGTTGACTGCCCCCACAGTCTAATACAGGTCGCCCTCTTTATGTTTTGGGTCGACCGTATATGCCTCCTCCTCCATATGCATTGCTTTTTATATAACCTCCATCCTCCTTCAACTGGTCGACCGTTTATATCCTTAGGACGCCCGCTGCACACATATGATTCTTCATGATGTGTAATACGTGTGCAGTGGTCGTCCATTCCTTTAGCTCAGGTCGACCGCCGTACTGAAACTTGTCTATGTCCTGTTACAGAAATCAGCTCAAACAAGTTCATTAGTACAGACTGAGTTCACTTACAAATTTGTGATCATTCAAAATTAATCTTGGGATCCTAGATTCAACACGAAATACCTGAGCATGAGGCAGAACACATGCCTTCATTCTTCTGCTGTTTCTTCTGTTTGATAAAGGATGAGATCAAATCAGCTTAATTCCTAATTCATTATAAGCTTACAGTAGTCAGAAAACTTCCTGTAAAGTCATGCTCAGCAAACTTACATGAGTTTCCTTCTTGCATAAGCTAATCTCATAACTGTATATCGGTTTTGGTTCTCTATACTAAGTTATGCACCTTTCTTCTAGCAAAGTTGAATTCTGACATTGTAACTCCCAAGTCTTTTATTTCATTATCTTTGTTTCAGTTTTGATTATATTTGTTAACTGAATTATTTTCTTATCAGTTCTGGATTATTAATGAGTTGATGTTGTATCAAGGAAATGATGGCTAGAGAAGAGGAAGCTAACATATCACTTCAAGTACAGGTACACAGTTTGACCAGCCTTGTCAATCCTGTATTATGTATTTTTAGTATGTATTGTGTTTTCTGTTAGATTTTTTCCCTTCCATTTGCTAAGTATCTGTACCTTTATATCGAAGTATCTTAACATCTGAACCATAACATTGACCTCTGTATAATCTAAGTGGATCTTGTAAGTAATTCTGGTGCTCTATGTTCTAGTCATTACTAGTATATTGGCTCACCTACTCTTTGCAATATTAAAAGATTTTGGATAAGGATTACAATTGGCAACTAGCAAAAAGTTCTGAAGACAACCACAAGTGGCTATGTTTATCCATGTATAGAACTCACGTTATGAGATGCCTTTTTCTCCCTATTGGGAGGAATCTCTTGTCAGTATTTGTAGAATTACATTCTCAAAACAATAGAACTACATTTGGACAGAGTTATGTCTGTTGTATATGCTAAGCCAATGACTGTTATATCATATTTGGAATTCCAGAAAAAATGTATCCTTGTAATACGAACTAACTCCTAAAGCCACTTGCCTCCCCTAAAATTTTCAAATGTTTTCCCTTAACCCTTAACTGCTAAAGTTAACTTTTCTATTATCTTATACTTTTATTTATTAATCTTTTTACCCCTAAACAATAAGGCAGAAAAAATAAAGCAAAACATGGCTTTGCTTCAGGATGCCTCCTCCGGTAAACAAAGGCCGTTCTGGCAGCCCCTATTTTTTTTCTATGTTTTATTGTTTAAGGGTTAAAACATACACTTAATAAATATAGAAAATATAAGATAACAGAAAAATTAATACTGTTGGGGGTTTGGGGTTAAGTGGAGACATTTGAAAAGTTTTTGGGAGGTAAGTGACTAATGTTAAAATTCAGGAGTTTGGAAAAAGTCTATGTTTCAGGGGAGATAATCAGAAAAACCCCTTTATTTATTGTTATTACAAATGATATTAAAACTGAAAATCTTGTTACCATTTTTTTGGTCGTGCATGTACTAATCATCAGAGCAAGTCACTGATTGAGTTCACTTTTAGCTTGTATATCTTAGTGGTCCATACTAAACTTTCTATCCCTTGCATCTAGATAACTAAATCTCAACTTTTTAAAGTTCTTATATTTCTGATACGTTATTAAATACCAGAGTCTGGCAGGTAAAACAGGTGGGATTCTCTAGAAGCAACATACTAGAAGAAAATCAACGACTTGTGGAAAGCATAACTTAGTTGCATGCAAGGATAGAAAGTCTCTAGAAAGATGTTTCTTCCCGTGGAAAGTCAACAGAGATGAGAGAGGTTTTGCGTCTTTGTTTTCCTCTTAAAAATGCCACTCGTGGAGACTATGCTAACTTTCTGAAAGGTTCTATCACTGGTATCTTTAATAAAAATTTAGTACTTTTCAAGCATATAGCCCTTTGATTTATGATTGACGCTGACTTTATTTACTAATTTCGTTGACCATTGTCCAGCCCTTTGGAGCACTGTTGAACAATTTGGAGATGATCTAGTGGTTGAGATGCAGATAGCTGAAAACTCGGAGTTTGCTGGAAAGGTAAGGGATGACTTTTATCAATTCTTTTGTGTACTTCATTATCTGCTTTTCGATTTATATACTCTATTGTCAGGACAACTATCCTCGGATATGAATATCACGTGCCTGTTATGTATTTCAGAATTCATGTTTCCTACTCTTTGGTAAAATTGATTAACTATCATCTGAATATCATTGCTGGTTCTCTTAAAAAGTATCAATGTTCGTGATATATCCATTTTTATGCAGATGGACCTCAGAGAAGAATAAGCTTATGAGGAAGTTTAATTTTTTTTTGACTTGATTTTCATCATTTGGTGATGGATTTTGTACTTTCTCTATACATTAGGCATATCCTTTTTAATTTCCACATGGCAGTTAATCATTATTTACAATTATAGGTGTTGAATCTAGGATCCCGAGAATGTTTTGAATGATCACAAATTTGTAAGTGAACTCAGCCTGTACTGATGAACTTGTTGAGCTGATTTCTGTAACAGGATATATTCAAGTTCAGAGTAGTGGTCGACCTGAGTTGAAGGAATG
>LTAE01006503.1:0-25189 GCA_001647135.1 Pontederia paniculata
TACACAGGAGTAAATCTCCTTGACTTAGCCGTGTTTGCAAACCTTGTTGATCCTGAAGCCCCCAGAATTTCCTTAGGAAACCTTCTCATGTATCAGCTGATTAAAACAAAGGAGAAGGTACACTCTAAGTGGACCAAGGGTGCTAGGTTATACTATGAAACCTCATCACCCTCATGGCTCACAAAATTCCTAAGTTTAGATTTCCTGATAATGAAGAGGTTCTTCTCCCCACCAAGAATGACAAAATCTTCTTAATAACCTTGACCAGAAAAGGACTCATGAAAGACACTTCGCAACCCATTGAATTTACCTTCACTTTCGAACACCAAGAACCCTCCACATCTACAACTCTTGTGCCACAACCTACTCAACCACCTAGAGATCTTTCCACTACAACTTCCATTTCTGCCTTCTCAGTTGCTTGGCCTCCAAGTAGAGAGGATTGGACCCAGAAATATCATTCTTGTTGTCTCATTTCTTGAGTATATTTCTTTGTCTGAAAGTATTGTTCAATGACATCTTTGTTGCATATCGAGAGTCTTCTGCCTTGAGTTTATCACTTATCACCTTAGTTAGGAAAGTTTGGATCGAAGTTGGTTGCCAAGTAGATTCTGACACAGACTACAATTTCTTGTCTAGTTCTTTCATGTAATTGGTTTAGTATGAATAATACTTACTTTTCTATTGAATGTATAAGTTTGTCTTGACCTTATATGCATGTGGATCTGAAAAATTATGTTCTTGAGTAGTTGAGAAGGTTGTGACATGTATCCGAAACCTTGGAGGGTTCAGGCAATTAGATCCGTAGGGGTTCATGCTTGTTGACCATTTGGTATGTAATCAACCAATCGAAAGCTTGCTACATGTGCCCCCTTGTGAAATATGAAGAAGCACATTAACAACACTTTCACCGCTTGATTTGAACCTTTACCCAGAACCTGGAAGTGTTTGGGCAAGCAAGCTCGAGGGGTGTTTCAACACCTGTTGCCCTAAGGCCAATTGGTCTGGGAGTCTTTAGTCCAAAGCCAACTACATGGACTTCTTTGTGCAATCCTGTGTGAATGCAAGAATCTGAAGAAAAGTGGAAGAGGTATGAGAAAAAAAGAAGATTATGTAGTAAGCTCAATATACACTTATATTTTTATTACTGATGTTCTTATTTGATATATTATACATTGTTACATGTTAGAGCTAAATTTGAAGGAGTTTAAAATTGTTTGAGTACTAGGATTTTATGCGGCTAGGATAACTGGAAAGTGGAATGTTGACTTTGGTTATTGGTATGTAAACAGTAAGGTAGGGGGAAAGTAGTTGTCTGTAGGATAGAAGCGATGATTTGAATTCCCATATTCTGACTTTTGCTTTGAACATTGCTTGAGGACAAGCAAATATCCAAGTTTGGGGGAGTTGATACATGCATTTTCTAGCATGTTTTAGGGCTTGCATTAGACACATTTTTGGATTCTTATGTCAGTACATTTTTGCATTAGAAGCATTATCCTTTATTTTATTATATTCTTCCAATTCTTAAATCTACTCTTGTTTGGTGTAATTTTCCAAGAAATCATCAGGAAAGGCTTAGGAAGAACTCAGATGGATTGAATTTGGAGAAAGAGCCGGATTCTTGAGAGAAATCACAAGTCCAGGGTTCATCACGGACCGTGACATCCTGTTACGGGCCATGATGAAGCTAACATCAGCAGAAACAAAGTCCATCACGAGTCGTTATGGATGATTACGGCCACTCCATGGTTCACATTAGTTTAGTTACGGGCCGTGATGCTTTATCACGGGCCGTAAAGAGATCAATTGCTAAAGACTTTTAGCGCATAACGAGCCGTCATGGAATGTTACGTCTAGTTCAAAGAGCGTCAAATCGCACATCCAGAAATTCACGGGTCCTAACACCATGTAACGGGTCGTTATGCCACCACTTATGGAACGTTATCAGAAGTTACTCCATTTACTGGTGCCATCAGCTGTAGAACATTTTTTATTATGGGTCGTGAAAAGAGTCACAGGCCGTAAGTCAGAGAAGAAGGCTTGACGATATTAGATTAGGGCCCGAGTTATGGGCCATAAGAAATAATCATGGGCCGCGACATGTTGAGTAGAGAAGTACCAGATGGACTTACAGGCCGTGATATTCTGTCACGTGCCGTGAGGAAGATACGAACGATGATACACTTGCATTTTCAAAGCGGTTCGACGGCCAGGAAGATTTCTAATTTGATCTAAGACTGTGGAGATCCAGTTTTAGAGTTTTTTTTGTGGGATATGAAGGCTATTTTGATGAAGTTTCAATCACCACACTTGATCGAAAAGGGGTTTTGATCGGAGGACTCACACAAAGACTCTATTTTCAGCCCTAGAAACCCTAAGGTATAAGTAGATTTCGTCTGCAACCTGAGAGGGATGCTAGAAGCCGTCAACCTGTACCTTGAAGCTAGAGAAATAAGGTTTACTCCCGAAAGGCTGCTGGACAAGAAAGAGCTCGATCATCCGTTAAGTTGGCGTTTCTGAGTTGTCTACCATCTGAAAGAGTATTTCCTGTTCCACTTAATATTGGGATGAACAATTTATCTATCTTAGCTCTGTAATTCTTTTAGGATGAGTATAATTTGTGGAAACTTGTTGTTAAATTATGAATGATTCTATGTTTTTCAGACTTTTTGTTATCCATATTAGTCATTGATGTTTCAGATCATGTTTGACTGAATTATAATTTTGTGTTGATCATTAACTGTGCAGTATGATTGACATCTTTAAAATTCATGACATGTTGCTTTGATCCGTTAAGGACAAAGTAAGGTGTGGTCTGTTAGGTTAACCCGTTAAAGGTAATTCAATAGTTTAGGAATAGTAGTGATTTCATTCTATCATATTAATCTGAGAAGTTAAACCGTTATGGAGTGCTTGTTAGGTTACATCATTAGAATAGTTGATTTATCCATTAAGGAAGATGATACCTAGACGTGTTCCTAATCCATATGAAAGTAATTGTTGAGAGATTTCATGTGTTAATCATTTTTGTGAGAATTCTCGGTACATATGTTTTCCATAGTATCATCTAGGCCTTAATCATCATCCATTATCATTGTGAATATTTGTTTTATCTTTATTTTACTTTTCTATTTCTGAAACTGAAGCATCCTTAAACCAATGTTGTCTCCTATTAACCTCTATGATTAGATAGTTACATAGTTCCTCATGGGTTTGACACTCTACTCTACACTTTATTGCTTGAACGACTAGTGCACTTGCTAGCATCTGATTTGTCGTGTTCACATTTTTCACATAAGGTAAATTCAAACTAATGACTAACTTTGAACTATTTTGCCTAACCCTTCTCTCATAGTTAGTTTTTGCGTCATAGATTAGAGTATGTTTAGCAAATTTATAAGTACACAAGTCATCCAATGAAAAGGGACCACAAACATCTCTATCATGGATTGTGAAAAAAATAACACAACCTTGACTTCTATTCTCACGGACCATAACAATTGGTCACGGTCGTGAGTGCACTTGATTTAAACACCTAAACCAATTCATGGATCGTGATATGACATTCACGGTTGTGAGCGTGTTGAAAATATGACTTCATGACTTATGTCATACTTATATTCTTTTCATCATGAAAACCTTATGAAAACATTGGAAAAGATAATGTGCACATATTAGAATAGGGTCAAGTGTGTGAAGGTTTTAAAGTCAAATTATATGCACTGAATTTCAATTTAATATTTGTCTATGTTCCCTTTAGATGTAGGTTGAGACAAATATATATTGATTGGAGCTAATCCTGTTATCTTTATTTACATTCAAGAATTGTCTCATTTTGATATCTATACAAAAAATTATATGAAAAATAGTGAAGGTCTGTAAGTTTAAGGTAAAATTATATAAACTAAACTTTACATCAATATTTGACCTTCTTCCTATCTGATTTAGATTAAGAAATTAATAGATGAAATATAGATAACTTTCTCAGCTTTCCAAAGAATAAGGAATCATATCATTTGGATATTGATGCAGAGAGTTATGATCAAAATAGTGCAGGTCAATCAAACTGATTCAGGAGAAATGGTCGTCCGATGCAGAGTAGCGGTCGACCGGTGCAACTTCAATGGCTCTATTTTGGTAGAACAGTTGGCCGATAGATGGAGCGATCGACTGGTGACGAGCTGAAAAGTTCCAACAACTAGTTTCTTGTGTCAAATCAAAGGAAAAAAGTGAGCAACAACTATATTGAAGATAAGAGACTATGAGAGAGCATTTGGAGGTCAAAAACAAATGAAGTTTCAAGGGAAACATTAAGCACTAAAGTGAGATCGAAGTCTTGAAGTTTTTGGAGGCCAAATTATTGAATTTCTCTTTTCTCTCCTATTCTTGAGTGTGACATGGTAAAAGAGAGATTGTAAGAAAGTATATTGATTATATCATTGTGTGAGACTTAGTTCCATTTGTTAGAGAGGTTCTCACATAGCCTCTTGAGCGGAGAAAAAAGCGAGATTGTGAGCTTTCTTGGAGAAGAGTTTTTGTCTACCTCTTAAAGAGAAGAAACAACGAGTTTGGTTTAATTGGGTCTTCTTTGCCCTAAGAAGGAAAGCTAGTTGATCTCCGACAGTCTCAAGGTCGAGAAGTCGGAGGGGGGACATAGGCCAAGTTGGGGATGAACCTCATCAACAACTTTTGTGTCTTGAGTTTGCATTTCTCTCTTGCTTATTTTATTTATTATCTTTAATTCACATCTATATCACTATTGCACTCATTCATGATTAAGAGTTTTCGGATTTGANCCTCTTGGTGCCAAGTGATCCTACAATTGGTATCAAAGCAAGGTTGCTCTTCTTTTTAAGATCTAACAATCTTTGAGCAAATGGTATCAATTAGTTATTCTTTGGATGATGGTCAATTTATTTTTTATCCACCAAGATTTAACGATTCTATTTTTTTTTCTCATTTGAAATTACGTATGAAAACATACTTATGCTCTCTTGATCTTGATATGTGAGAAATTGTAGAAAATGGATTTGGTGTTTATGTCAATCTTTTCTATTTGAATATAATGACTTTCAAATTTCTCTTGCAAAACTTATTCTAGAGCTCAAAATATTTTTTATTATTCTTTAGATGCTTATGGTCTAAATCTCATTTCTAAATGTTCCACCTCTCACGAAATTTGGCTAAAGTTGCTATCTAGATATGAAGAGAGTGAAGACAAGACAAATGCTACATCGGTTGAAAATGAAAACTCTACATCTACTACATCTGAAAGTGAGTATTCTTTGTGTTTAATAGAAAACAATGAGGTAGTCTCAAACTCTTGTTCTAGTGAATGATGATGATATTGATCACAATTTTGACATGCATAAAGAGTTTTCTTCTCTAATTCAAAAGCATATTTCTCTTAGAAAGAACAATAATATTTTATTGATGAGTTTCATACAATGAAAAATTATTTTGAACTATTAAAGAAAGAAAAAGACATATGCCTAGAAGAGAATGAAAATTTGAGAAAGAAAATTGATTCTCTTAATCATATTCATGCTTCTTATTAATGTTTAAAAAATGAAAATTCAAAGTGATTCAGTTGAATGTAGATTTGGAAAAGGAAAATATTTTTTGATTAGAAAATCTTTGAATGATCAACCTAGTAGTGATAATTCTTTGAAATGCAACGTTAGGATGAAAAAACCTTCTTATATAAAGAAAAAGTTGTTTAAGTTAGAACACAACCAAAATTGACAAAAAAAAATTTAAAAAGAAAAATAATTTGAAAAAGTCTTTTGATCATCTCATGATTATTCTAGAAAAATTAGATATGCTTAAATGTCTCTCACCATGATACCTTGAAATTAAAGCATGATCATGATCACTTCTTAATACTCATATATTACTTGTCAACTTTGTAGTGCTCATGATCATTATGCATTTGAGTGCAATATTAGAAAATTTATGAATGAAGACATGAAAATGATGTGGGTTCCAAAAGGAACTAAACTAATTTTGTTGGACACCCAAACAAGTTTGGGTACCAAAGAATAAATGATATTTTTGTAGGTATGCTTCACTCATATTATAAATAAAAAATACTTGGACAATGAAAGGAGAGGATCATGATTCTCCCAAGTTACAAATAAAGAGTTATTGCACCTATGTGACATTGAACAATGTTACATATGGTTCTTTTGATCTTTGAATGCAAATTATTTGAACTCATGAGTGACTTGACTATTCAAATATTATTTGCAATAAAAGTTATATTTATTTCTCATTGAATTAATATGTGGACACATCATCACCTATGCTTCTTGCATTCGCCATTTGTGCCTAGTTTAGACATAAGACTTTATATGTGACATTTATTTCTAATTTGATATATCCATATAAAATCATTGTTTATAAAGGATTTCAGTCGTTTGATGATTATTGAATTTAGTCATTTTGATGAAATTTGTTAATTTTTTTTAATGTGAGAAGAAAGAAATGAGAAACTAAGACTTAAATATCTACGTGATATATGAATGATGATGTTTTGGAATGCATGTCCACATATGGGTATTCTTGTTTCAACACTTAGGTTATCATCTTGATGTATTATGGCTACATGATTCTATAAATGACCACTTTATGTTGAATTATATATTTAAGGACAAAAGAATTGAAATGTCTATTGAATATTTTTATTTGGGTCTAGAATAAATTCAACTTTGGATTTGAAAATGAAATACTATTTTAATGCTCAATACTAACTTTTGAGATTTGAAATGAGCTTGCTTGATTAAATGCTTAAATTTGCATATATATATTTTTATTACACTTGCTTTAAACTAAGTGCTATATTTTTAAAATTCAAGTGATATTTTTATCTTAATGATTCAAATATTAAATATTGAATAGCTCTTAAATGTCAATATATATATATGAAATTGGATATGGCGATAAGATGTTATATAAATCTTCGTGAAATTTCATCTCATCTTGATATGTTGCTTATACGAATGTTTTTCAAAAATGAATAAATATGCATGTTGATATTTCGAATTATGAAAATGATATGATATATTTTATCATACTAATGGTTGCATGATAAATGTATATGCTAAGATTGTCATTATAGGTTTTTTTTTGCTCTCAAATAGGTAAAGAAGGCAAAATTTTCTTTGATATGAAATGCACAAACTGAGGGGGAACTTATTCTTTTGTTTGATAGAGATTATCTACATTCTTATATGTATCTGCTTGTTTAAAATATGTCTTTATGACTTAATGTCATACTTATATTCTTTTAATGATGAAAACTTTATGAAAACATTGGAAAAGACAATGTGCACATATTAGAATAGGGACAAGTGTGTGAAAGTTTTAAAGTCAAATTATATGCACTGAAGTTCAAATTAATATTTGTCTATGTTCTCTTTAGATTTAGGTTGAGACATCAATATATTAATTGGAGCTAGTTCCGTTATCTTTCTTGCATTCAAGAATCGTCGCATTTTGATATCTATACAAAATGTTATATACAAAATAGTGAAGGTCTCTAAATTTAAGATAAAATTATATAAACTAAACTTTAAATCAATATTTGACCTTCTTTCCATATTATTTAGATTGAGAAATTAACAGATGAAATATAGATAACTTTCTAGGCTTTCCAAAGAATCAAGAATCATATCAATCGGATATCAGTGCAATGAGTTATGACGAAAACAATGAAGGTCGGTTGAATCCAATATAATGGTCGGTCGACCGAACTTAACTTGAAAAATACTATTCAAAATTCAACAAGATATTTGACCTTAGCTTGAAAAATACAAAAGTTGTAGATAATATTGTTAGATTACAATAGAATAAAAATAAACTCATTTGGTCATATGTGAAAAAAGTTATGATCAAAATAGTGAAGAGTTGTATTTGGAAAAAAAATTACAACGGCTAGTTTTTTGCCCAAGAAGAAAGTAACGGTCATATTAGCACAAAACACTTATAAAAGGCTTCAAAGGAAACATAAGCATAAAAGGGAAATCGTGTTTAGAAGCCTCTTGATCTCAAATTTGAATCTTCTCTTTTCTCTTTGTTCTTGATTGTTGTAGAGAGATTGTGAGAGAGTCCTTTTGTTCTTGTTGAGAGGTTGAAAACTCCATTTTAAGAGAGGTTCACACATAGCCTCTTGAGCAAAAAAAAGTGTGAGATTGAGCTTCCTTGGAAGAGAGGAGTGTCTTACCTCTCGAAGCGGAGAAAAGGCGTTGTGGTGTAAAGGGGTTCTTCTCCTTAGTTGAAAAGAAGTGCTAGTGGATCTCCGACAGTCTCGAGATCGAAAAGTCTGAGCGGGGACATAGGTCAAGTTGGGGCCGAACCTCATCAAAAACTTGATATGTGTCTTGAGTTTGCATTTCTCTCTTTCTTGCTTTACTTATCATCTTGTATTCTCATATCATTATTGCACTTGTTCTTGATTGAGAGCTTACCATTTGAGCTTTGCGACAAATCAATTTTGAGTTTGTGCGTTTATTTTTATGAAATCGGTTTATAGTTATATTACACCAGTTCACCTCCCTCCCCTTTCTTGGTGCCAAGTGGGCCTACAATTGGTATCAGAGTAATATTTTTATTCTTTTTAAGATCTAACAATCTTTGAGCAAATGACATCAACTAGTTATTATTTGAATGATGGTCAATTTATTTTTTATCCGCCAAGATTTAATGATTCTATCTTTTCCCATTAAAAATTACGTATGAAAGCATACTTATGCTCTCTTGATTTTGATATATGGGATATAGTTGAAAATTATTTCGAAAAGCCAAAGAAGATTTTAAATGGTGTTTCCGTTGATCTTTCCTTCTTTGAGTACATGATTTTCAAATTTCAGTTGCCAAATTTGACTCAAAAGCTCGAAATGCATTCTATTGTACTTTAAATATAGAAAATCTAAATCTTATTTTGAAATGGTCATTTTCTCATGATATTTGGCAAATTTTGTTATCTAAATATGAAGGAAGTAATGTTAAGGAAAATGACACTTCAGGTGAAAGTGAAGAAGAAAGAAGCACATCCAAATCTGGTAATGAATCTAGATTGTGCTTTATGGTAAATGATGAGTTAGTCTCAAACTCTTCTTCTAGTGAAATTAGGGATGATGATGTTGATTTTAATTTTGACGTGCATAAAATATTTTCTTCTTTAATCCAAAAGCATCTTTCTCTTAAAAAGAAAAATAAAATTTTGATTGATGAGTTTCATACTATGAAAAATGACTTTGAACTATTAAAGAAAGAAAATGATGCAAGCTCGGAAGAGAATGAAAACTTAAAAAATAAAATTGATTCTTTTAATCATATTCATGCTTCTTATGAGTGTTTAAAAATTGAAAATTCAAAGTTGATTAAGTTGCATGAAGATTTGGAAAAGGAAAATATTTTCATTAGAAAATCTTTGGATGATCAACTTAGTGGTGATAGTTTCTTGAAATGCAATAATAGTGTACAAAAACCATCTCATATAAAGAAAATGTTTCACAAGTTGAAATATAAACAAAAAACCTCAAAAGAAATTTTTCAAAAAGAAAATGCTTTAATTAAATCTTTTGAATCCTCTTATGATTGTTATAGAAAAATTAGATATGCATACAAGTATTCTTTTATGTTAAATGCCTCTCATTATGATACTTTAAAGTTCAAATATGTTCATGATCATTTTTTGAAATCATTGATTACTTGTAATTATTGTAGTGCTCATGGTCATTATGCATTTGAGTGCAACATTAAAAAAATCTATGAATGTTGGCATGAAAATGATGTGGGTTCTAAAAAGAACTAAAGCTAATTTTGTTGGACCCAAACAAGTTTGGGTACCGAAGAACAAATGGTTGTCGTTTATAGGAATGCTTCACTTAAATTCGAAAAGAAAAATATACTTGGACAATGGATGGAAATGATCCAACTTGATGCTTCCAAGTTACAAATATAGAGTAATTGCACATATGTGACATTGAACAATGTCACATGATATCTTTTGATGTTTGATTGCAAATTATTTCAACTAATGAGTGACTTGACTATTCAAATATTATTTGCAATAAAAATTATATTTATTTGAATTAATATGTGGACACATCATCACCTATGTTTGTTGCATTTATTTTTTGTGCCTAGTTTAGACATAAGACTTTCTATGTGGCATTTATTTCTATTTTGATATCTCCATATGTAACTGTCGGTGTTTACAAAAAGATTTTGATTCATCCCACACAAAATCATTGTTTATAAAGGATTTCATTCATTTGATGATTATTGTGTTGAGTCATTTTGATGAAATTATGTTAAAAATTAATATGAGAAGAAAGAAATGAGAAACTAAAATTTAAATATCTTCAAGATATATGAATGATGATGTTTTAGAATGCATATACACATATGAGTATTTTTATTTCAACACGTAGACTATCATCTTGACACTATATTACTATATGTCTTATGCCTACATGATTTTATAATGACTACTTTATGTTGAATTACATATTCTAGGACACAAAAATTGAAATGTCTATTGAATATTTTGATTTGTGCTTAGAATAAATTCAATTTTCGATATGAGAATGAAATACTCTTTTAATTTTCAATACTAACTTTTGAGATTTAAAATGAGCTTGCTTGATTAAATACTTAAATTTGCATATACATATATATATATATATATATATATATTTATATATGTATATGTATATATATATATATATATATTGCTTTGAACTATGTGCTCTATTTATAAAACACAAGTGACATTTTTATCTTGATGGTTGAAATATTAAATATTGAATAGCTCATAAATATAAAAACATATATATGAAATTGTAGATTTCGATAAGATGTTATATAAAAATTCGTATAACGAATTTGCTCTCATATTGATATGTTGTTTATATGAATGTTTTTCAAAAAGGAGTTATATGCATATTGATATTTTGAATTATGAAAATGATATCATAAATTTTATCATACTAATGATTGCATGATATGGTATATGATAAGATTGTCATTATGGACCTTTTTGCTCTCAAATAGATAAAAAAGGGGGAAATTTCTTTGATATGAAATGCACAAATTTAGGGGAGAGCTTATTCTTTTGCTTGAGAGAGATTATATACATTATTAAATGGTTCTCCTAAATCTTTTGACATGACAATCCTATTTAGAAATTTGAAATCCTCATGACATAAGAAGAAAGAAAATCTTACAACATATGAATTGACAAAACTGGAGAAAGAGATTTAAATTGAAATGAAAATAATAGATGAATGAATTATTTGAAACGCCATGACTTATGTTAATTCATTCAAAATTGATATATTTGTGTGCATATATATATTATCTTCACTTTAATTTGAAAATCACTAATTTAGATGAACTTTTTGCATGTTGCTTGCTTCTTTTTTTTTAAAAAAGTCTATCATGCAAATAATAAATATGCTTGAAAAATATAAATCTTGAAATTATTTGAAAATTGAAAATAAAATTTAAGGATAATTCATATTGTGAAATTGATACTCTAATTTTCTTTTACTTGTGGTGTGATACATTGATAATTAGATACATGATTATTAACTTGCTCCACTTGTCATGGAAAGAAAGGTATAATTCTACTCTTTTCCTTGCCATTTTTATGCTTATGAATGTGATATTTCTATGAAAATTTGAACATGTGAACTTGATCTTGAAATCATTTGTGGTATGATCGTAAATGTTAAACTAGCATTCAAACTTAATTAGATGCATTCTCAATAAGCTTGAATCATATGTTGCATGCTTGAACCATAAATTAGTTGAAAAATGAAAAATCAGTTTATCCTATTAATGATTTGAAAATTATTTATGCATTGTTAGTTAGACAAGATTATTTGATGAAAGAAAATTAATTCAAGCCCATACAATACTTACATGACGTACTTATGAAAAAAAAATTATATGATGACATTTGATTATGCTAAAGTGAGCCTATAAGTATATTTGATCGATATTTTAGGCTAATATCTTGACATTATGATCTTATTTGATTGTCATCTTAATATGATGACTCTATGAGTGATTTATTTATATGTTGCACTATCTTTTTTATCATTCATTTTGAAATGTCAATATAGTGTTTATGCTCACATGACGTTAGGAATTAAAAAAATATTTTAAAAGTGCTTCTCATTATAAGATATTTCTTAAGCATATTTTTGGACATCATGATAAGTACATGAATATACTTTTTTGATGAACTTTTGTACTATCATATGAGCCTTGAGTGTATGGATCGATATTGTTTTTAACTTGCTATACTATAAGGCAATTGAGTGTGCATGCACCTTGCGATCCTTCATAAACTTTATTTGCATCTTTTCAATCATATTGGTGTGAGTTGGAAGTTAATGTACAATGATTATTATGATTGTCATATCTTACACTTATGCATGTGGTTAGAAAGAAGCATTTTTTGTTATGGATTATAATTGTTTGATTGACATATAACTACCAAACTTATTTTTTGACATACTATCATCATAGTCAAAATCTATTATATGTTTTGCAATAAAATATTTGGGCTTAATATTAAAATATTATGACATTGTTATCTCAAGGCTTTATGTAAAAAATTGATTATATGAAATTCCTTGTATTTTATGTTTTGCCCATGAGTGTTAAGCACTTATATTCAATCATCTAGAATCATGCATAAGTTGTAGAGAGCAAAATCAAAGGAGGAGAACATGTGGAGAGATACGAAAATAGATTATATGAGCTTAAAAGGAGAAAAGTTGATAGGTTTTATGCATACTCATATATCATTGAATTTTATATCATAACTTCATATGACTTATGGATTTTAATTGCTTATCTTTCATAAGTTGAAAACCTTGCATAAATTAAGTGGAGTAATCTTTAATATGCTTAATTCAAATTTTATTTGATGTGGCAAAAAGGGGAAAAAGAAATAGAGAAATATGATTCTTAAGTTATTATATGCTTATCAAAAAAAGTAAAAAAAATAATTAAGTTGATCTCATAATAGAATCCATATATAGGGAGCCAAGTTGAAAAAGTTATTTCTATAAGAAAATCTTTATCATATGCACTTAAGAGTGTATAACTCCATATGACATGCATCTTACGATTGAGCTTAGTGTGAATATTTGAATTGTAAAGAGAGCATGTTATGATAAGAATTTCATCCATTTTCTCATTATTTTAAATCCTTTCAAGTTGATAATATCCTTTTTTGACACTACTTTTAATCCAAAAATTTATATACGTAAAGAAAATGAACATATTTAAAAAATTACTTTGCTTACTTATATGATTTCTGAAAATTATTTTATATGCAAAGCATGGGGATTATTTCCAAATTGATATGCATGAGTAACTCTTTGTTGTTTTAATTATATATAGTATCTTTTCGATGTGACAAAGGTAGAGAGAAAAGTATGTGATAAAATATTAAAAGAACTCTTATATTGTATTTAACATGTGCATCTAACATATAAGAGGGGTCACAATGTTAGTTTATCTCTTTTCTTACAACTTTTCAAATATTAAAGTTTATCTCTTTTCTTACAACTTTTCATATTAGTTGTTTGTCATCATCAAAAAGAAGGAGATTGTTGAAAATATGACTTTATGACTTAATTTCATACTTATATTCTTTTGATGGTGAAAACTTTATGGAAACATTGGAAAAGATAATGTGCACATATCAGAATAGGGACAACTATGTGAAAGTTTTAAAGTCAAATTATATACACAGAAGTTCAAATTAATGTTTGTCAATGTTCTATTTAGATTTAGGTTGAGACATAATATATTAATTGGAATTAATTCTGTTATCTTTCTTTACATTCAAGAATCGTCATATTTCTATATCTATACAAAATGTTATATAGAAAATAGTGAAAGTCTGTAAGTTTAAGGTAAAATTATATACACTAAACTTTACATCAATATTTGACCTTCTTTCTATTTGATTTAGATTGAGAAATTACTAGATGAAATATAGATAACTTTCAAAGCTTTCCAAAGAATGAAGAGTCATATTAATCAAATATCTGTGCAAAGGGTTATGACTAAAGCAGTGAAGGTCGGCTGAACGCAATATAATTGTCGGTCGACCGATCTTAGCTTGAAAAACACTGTTCAAATTTCAACAAGATATTTGATCTTCTTTCCATCATATCTCGATCGAGCTATGTGCACAAAAGTTGTAGATAATCTTGTTAGTTTTCCACAAAATCAAACATCAACTCATTTCGACATTTGTGAGAAGAGTTATGATCAAAATAGTGAAGAGGTATATTTGAAAAAAAGTTACAACGTCTAGTTTTTGCCCAAGAAGAAAGTAACGGTCATATCGGCACAAGACACTTATAAAAGGCTTCTAAAGAAACCTAAACATCAAAGAAAAATTAATCTTAGAAGCCTCTTGAGCTCAAATTGTTGAATATTCTCTTTTCTCTCTTGTTCTTGAGTGTGAAGTTGTTGTAGAAATATTGTAAGAGAGTATATCCTTTTGTTCTTGTTGAGAGGTTGAAAGCTCTATTGTAAGAGAGATTCACACATATTCTCTTGAGTGAAAAGAAGTGTGAGATTGAACTTCCTTGGAAGCGAGGTGTGTCTTACCTCTTGAAGCGGAGAAAAGACGGTGTGGTGTAAATGGGTTCTTATTCCTAGTTGAAAAGAAGTCCTAGTGGATCTCCGACGGTCTCGAGATCGAGAAGTTGGAGTGGGGACGTAGGCCAAGTTGGAGTCAAACCTCTTCAACAACTTGATATGTGTCTTGATTTTGCATTTCTCTCTTACTTTCTTTACTTATCATCTTGCATTCTCATATCATTATTGCACTTGTTCTTGATTGAGAGCTTACGATTTGAGCTTTGCGATAAATCGATTTTGAGCTTTCGCGTTTATTTTTATGAAATCGGTTTAAAGTTTTATTACAACAATTCACCCCCTCTCGATGCCAAGTGATCTTACACTCCTAAATCTTTTGACATGACAATCTATTGAGAAAATCTTAGCACATATGAATAGACAAAATTGGAAAAAAACTGATTTAAATTGAAATAAAAATAATTGATGAATGAATTATTCGAAACTTCATGACTTATGTTAATTCATTCAAATTTGATATATATATCTTCTCTGTGCTTTGAAAATTACTAATTGAGAAGAATTTTTTGCTTCTTTCTTTTGAAAAAGTTTGTCATTCAAAAGTATAAAATATTCTTGAAAGATATAAACCTTGAAATTATTTTGAAGATTGAAAATAAAATTTATGGAGAATTCATATTGTGAAATTGATGCTCTAACTTTCTTTGACTTATGTTGTGATACATTGATAATTAGATACATGATGATTTGCTTGCTTTACTTGTCATGGAAAGAAAAGTTAATTTTACTCTTGTCATTTCCATTATTATTCTTATGAATGTGATATTTTTATGAAAAAGGAAGAAATGTGAACATGTGAACTTCATCTTGAAATCATTTGTTATTCTTATGAATGTGATATTTTTATGAAAAAGGAAGAAATGTGAACATGTGAACTTCATCTTGANTGGATCTCCGACGGTCTCGAGATCGAGAAGTTGGAGTGGGGACGTAGGCCAAGTTGGAGTCAAACCTCTTCAACAACTTGATATGTGTCTTGATTTTGCATTTCTCTCTTACTTTCTTTACTTATCATCTTGCATTCTCATATCATTATTGCACTTGTTCTTGATTGAGAGCTTACGATTTGAGCTTTGCGATAAATCGATTTTGAGCTTTCGCGTTTATTTTTATGAAATCGGTTTAAAGTTTTATTACAACAATTCACCCCCTCTCGATGCCAAGTGATCTTACACTCCTAAATCTTTTGACATGACAATCTATTGAGAAAATCTTAGCACATATGAATAGACAAAATTGGAAAAAAACTGATTTAAATTGAAATAAAAATAATTGATGAATGAATTATTCGAAACTTCATGACTTATGTTAATTCATTCAAATTTGATATATATATCTTCTCTGTGCTTTGAAAATTACTAATTGAGAAGAATTTTTTGCTTCTTTCTTTTGAAAAAGTTTGTCATTCAAAAGTATAAAATATTCTTGAAAGATATAAACCTTGAAATTATTTTGAAGATTGAAAATAAAATTTATGGAGAATTCATATTGTGAAATTGATGCTCTAACTTTCTTTGACTTATGTTGTGATACATTGATAATTAGATACATGATGATTTGCTTGCTTTACTTGTCATGGAAAGAAAAGTTAATTTTACTCTTGTCATTTCCATTATTATTCTTATGAATGTGATATTTTTATGAAAAAGGAAGAAATGTGAACATGTGAACTTCATCTTGAAATCATTTGTGGCATGATCATAAATATTTAACTAGTATTCAAACTTAATTAGATGCATTATCAATAAGTTTGCATCATATGTTTCATGCTTGAACCACATATTAGTTGAAAAATAAAAAAAATATTTTTGCCTACTAATGATTTGAAAATCATTTATGCATTGTTACTTGAATAAAATTATTTGATAAAAGAAATTCAATTTCATACAATTCTTACATCATTTACTTATACAAATTGACATGATGACATTCGGTTATACTAAGTGAACCTATAAGTATATTTGTTTAATCTTTTATGCTAATATCTTGACATAATGATCTTATTTGATTGTTATCTTAATATGATTATATTTATATCTCTATGAATGATTTGTTTATAAGTTGAAGTGTCTTTTGATCATTCACTTTGAAATGTCAATATAGTGCTTATGCTCACATGATGTTAGGAATAAAAAAATATTTAAAAAAATACATATCATTATAAGATATTTCTTAAGCATACTTTTGGACATCATCATAAACACACAAATATACTTGTTTATGTACTTTTGTACTATCATATGCGCCTTAAGTGCATGTGCTTATGACTTGTTACACTATAAGACACATGAGTGTGCATGCACCTTATGATCTTTGATAAATTTAATTTGCATATCATTTTTATCATATTGGTGTAATTTGGAAGGCAATGCATAAGCATTATTATGATAGTCAAATTTTACACTTATGCATGCAATTAGGAAGAAGCATATTTTCAAAGGATTGAGCTTGATTATAGTATGACATGCTATTATCATAGTCAGAATTTTGTAAATGTCTTGCGATAAAGTGTATAGGCTCAATATTAGAATATTTATTACATTGTTGTCTGAAGGCTTTATTGGAAATTTTGATAATATGAAATTCTTTGAGATTTATGTTTTGCTCATAAGTGTTAAAGTTTTATTTTCAATCACCATGAATCATGCATGAGTTTAGGGGGAGCAAATTTTGTATCATTTATCATGACAAAACAAGGAGAGAAGAAACATAAAAATCAATGAGTGCAAATCATATCTATGATTAAGTAAGAAAGTGGGAGAAGAAGTCATGAGCAAAAATAAGTGAAGTTTATGATGAGCTCTAAAAGGCACATGTTCTTATCAAAGAAGTAAAGAAGTTATTAGGTTGATCACATATATAGTTGGCCATGTGAAAAAGTTACGTTTATAAGAAAATCTTTATGATATGCATTTAATAGTGTATATCTCCATATGAAATGCATGTGGCAATGGAGCCTAGTGTGAATATTTGAATTATAAAGAGAGCATGTTATGACAAGAATTTCATCCATTTTCTCATTACTTTAAATCCTTTCAAGTTGATAATATTCTTTTTGTGACTACTTTTAATCCAACAATTGATATACATAAATAAAATGAACATAGTTGAAAAATGACTTTGCTTACTTATATGATTTCTGATAATTATTTTATAAGCAAAGCATGTGGATTACTTCCAACTTGATATGAATGAGTTCTCTATGTTGTTTTAATTATATATAGTATCTTTTTGATGCAAAAAAGGGGGACATAAAAGTAAGTGATTAAATATGAAAAGAACCCTCCTATGTTCCCTTAGAGAAGTGTGTGTTAAAATATGAAAATAACTCTTATATTGTACTTAGCATTTGCATCTAACATAAAACAGGGGTCACAAAGTTAGGAGGAAATCATTGACATATCAAATATTAAAGTTTATCTTTTTTTCTTACCATTTTTCATATTAGTGGTTTGTCATCATAAAAAAGGGGGAGATTGCTGAAAATATGACTTCATGACTTAATGTTATACTTATATTCTTTTGATGATGAAAACCTTACGAAAAATTGAAAAGATAATGTGCACATATGAATAGGGACAAGTGTGAAAGGTTTAAAGTCAAATTATATGCACTAAAGTTTAAGTTAATATTTGGCTATGTTCCCTTTCTATCTATGTTGAGACATGAGTATATTAATTGGAGCTAATTCTGTTATCTTTCTTTACATTCAAGAATCGTCTCATTTCGGTATCTATAAGAAAAAGTTATATACAAAATATGAAGGTATGTAGGTTGAAGGTAAAGTTATATGCACTGAATTTTACATCAATATTTGACTTCTTACCATCTAATTTAGATTGAGTAATTGATAGATGAAATGTAGATAACATTATCATCTTTCCAAAAAATCAAGAATCATATCAATCGGATACAGCAGCAGAGAGTTATGATAAAAATAGTACATGTCTATTAAATTGATTCAGGAGAAATGGGCGATCGGTGCAGAGTAGCGGTAGACCAGTACAACTCCAATGGCTATTTTTTGAAGAACGGTCAACCAGTAGATGGAGCGGTCGACCGATGGCGAGCTAAAATGTTCAAACAAGTAGTTTTCTTATGTCAAATCAAAGGAAAAAAGTGTGCAATGACTATATTGAAGATAAAAGACTATAAGAGAGCATTTGGAGGTCAAAAACAAGTGAAGCTTCAAGGGAAACATTAAGCACTAATGGGAAGTCAACGTCTTGATGTTTTTGGAGGCTAAATTGTTGAATCTTCTCTTTTCTCTCCTATTAAAGAGTGTGAAATTTTAAAAGAGAGATTGTAAGAGAGCATATTGATTATATCATTGTGAGAGACTTAGCTCCATTGTAAAAGAGATTCTCACATAGCCTCTTGAGCGGAGAAAAGTGTGAGATTGTGAACTTCCTTGGAAAAGAGGTTTTGTCTACCTCTTGAAGCAAAGAAATGACGAGTTTGATGTAATTGAGTCTTCCTTGCCCTATGACGAGTTTGTTGTAATTGAGTCATGATATGATTTTCACGGTCATGACATGCCAACAAGAGCGTTGTCACACTTCGTCACGAGCGTGATTGGACTAAAGTCACGAGTCCCAACTTGACACTCACAGGAGTGAGCAAACAAACCATATTTCTGAAACTATTTTCAGCATGAGTTGTGATCCCTCTTTCATGGTCATGAAATGCCTAATGCACAACCATGAACACGCTTTTCAAGTGAAAACCTTGAGTCCTTATGGTTGTGAAACACTTTTCATGGGTCGTAAATACTTAGTTTAATGTGACTTTGACTATATTTATTTCCAACCGACAACCATCAATTCTTGAACCATGACAATTAACCCACTCTGACCTTAATACTGAAGCGTAGATTTCACACCCATGAGTCTTTTTAGATAGATCGTGAATTCACTATCAATCTTGACATCACCCATTATCTTCTCCTTCGACGACACGTTCCCCGACTCTAGTCACATTTCTATCCGCTCACCCCGACCTCATCAACCATCATCGAGCCTAAGACTATGTCCATCGGCTTCACTAACATTCCTTTACTACTCTTTGACTTCTCTAGCATCTTCCCACCTTTATTAGTTCATTTTCTCTAGAAGTCGTCTTCTCAGTCGCCGAATGTTGCTGCAAATTTTGTGTCCGTCATTTTCGTGATATCAAGTTTACGGGTCATGACTCATATAATGGAGATGAAGATTGGAGGCATCACGACCATGAAGGGGAATGCACGAGTCATGACTTGACGGACGTGGGCAAAATGACATTTCATGGGCTGTGAAAATTCAGATCTAGGTGACAATCTCCTTTCATGGACCGTGACATCATCTTTCACGGGCCATGACTCCTTATTCATGCCCATGATCACCCTTTCTACTGCACAAGTTCCGAGGTCTTTAACAGATTTATTGAGCATAGAAAGAAATAGAAGACCTAGAGGATTATGAATATGGAGGACGGGAAGATGATGGGCCAAGGACTTATCGATGGCCTACGGCCATCACGTTCAGCATCGATGATCATCAAAGTAGTAACAAATCTTAACCAAGTTTGGTTGGCACACTTGGTTAGCAGGGGTGTGTCTCGGGTTGAGGGACCGGGAGCTAGTAGCCCCGAGTTCGAGCCCTGGAGTCACCAATTTGGTCAGAGAAATATCGTTCTGCTCTTTGCCTCGACTCCGAATTAGTCAAGTGCTAGTAGCCCTGGACACCGGGAGCTCTAAGCGGGTACTAAAAAAAAGTAGTAACAGATCTTTACTTCATGGACCTCGCTCCAACTTGTTTTTCTCATGATATGACACTAGAGATCTATGGGTGGAGGAATGACATTACACAGCTATTTGACCAGATTGACATCACCGACTTCCTCCAAAAAGAATGGGATACATATGAGGAGCTCACTCTGGAGTTCCTCAGCAGCTTCAAGACAACGAATCTGGATGACATAGAGTACAGGGCGACCAAGATTGAATTCCAAATGTACAACAGGAGGTTTTCTCTGTCCTTGAATGAATTCAATGATGTATACTAGTTCCCACATGGCGGGGAGCGATGCGTCCCTAAATATTTTGATGAGTCGTGATTCCAAAGAGCTATTACCAGAGAGACCATCATGAACCATAGATTTGCCAACAGTAGCCTCATCCAGAAACCAGTCCTATGCTTCACCCAAAGGATCCTCTACAACACCATATACGCGCGAGGTAATAGCGATGGGTCCCATAATGAGATGGAATCGTAATTGTTTTATGTGATGGTTGAGGAGGTTGGTGTCAATGTCGGATCCCTCATTACTAGAAATTTTGAATGCCACTCTAAGAAGATGAAAAGAAAGATTACTAACGGGGGACTGATCACTCCAATTGCTGAGCATTTCTAGATGAAGTTGTCGCCATATAAGTTGGTCAAGGGCGATATATCTGGATTAGAGCACAGTGATCAACATGAAGCTAACTTGCATAGAGAAGGAAGCTCCCATGTACATCTTAAAGATTATCTAAGAGAGGATTCCATGTATCGAGCTATCGAGTTTCACAATCTTTGATAGGGCAAACTACCTTTGCTTCCCATCGAGCTGTCGAGGATTCCATGTGTGGAGCTGTTGAGGTTCAAAAATGAAAAATGTTGAAAAAATACAAAATTTAAATGAAAAATATAAATTGTAAATAAAAGGGGTTGAGGTAATACTTATGTATTGGGTGAATCTAAGTAAGTAAGCTCGAGAGGTGCTTCAACATCTACTGCCCTAAGACCATTTGGTTTGGGAGTCATCAATCGAAAGTCTGCTACATTGACCACCTTGTGCATATTGGAGAAGGGTCTAAGTGCTAACTCAACTACCTATTTCGAACCTTTCATTCAGAACCTGAGAATATTCGGGCAAGTAAATCCATAGGGGACTCTTAAATCCTGTGACCAAAGGTCGTTTGGCTTAAGATCCATCAACAAAAAGCTCGCCACATGGACTCTTGGGTAAACCTGACTGAAATTAGAACTTATGAAAAAAAATGAGAAAAGCATTTATTTTTATTGTTTTAGGGTATAAGCTCAAAAGATACTTGTACCTTCAACATTAATGGTGTGTTTTGACCAACTTTCATTGTAAGCTGGGATAGGTATTGTTTAAATTGTTTATGGATTAGAAACTTTATGAAACAAGAGGATTGATTAAAGTGTGATTCTATTGAGCAACAAGAGAAAGATCGTGTAAAGAAAGTATTGGTTTGTAATATATACGTTATAATTGAGAGATCTTGAGCATTGTTCTGCATTTTTGGTGAGGACAAGCAAGACTTTGAGCTTGGATGGATTTTGATGCATGCTAAATTAGTGATATTTTTCATAGCATATTTAGTCTAAATTTGATCAATTTTATTATCCCATGCATCATTTTATCTAACAATCTATATAATGTCATGTGTTTTCATGTATACGACATTCATGTGACTGGGGGAGGGAGACCATAACGAACTAGAGTGGATTCAACACAAGATCATGAAAAAAATTGGAAATTACGACAGTAAGTCATTGACAGAATTATAACGTCCGCGAGCTCATATACTGAAGAGCTATCACAACACTTGAAATCTTTTTGACAACCATGACAATGATGAAAAGATGAAGGCACAAACTACAAATATCATGTTCATGCTAAAACATCATGGTCCATGAAGGCAATTTCACAGTCGTGAGCATGTCCGAGCTAAAGTACAAAAAATGACATCATGGGTCGTGAAGGCATTATCACAACCGTGAGCGAATGAGATGATGGACAACGATGAAGATGATTGCATCCGGTTAAAACATGATATCTTAATCATGGACCGTGAACATCTTGACAAAAAGAAGTTTATATTCGGTCATGACCATGACATCTGGGTCACAAACTGTGAAGAACGTGAAGAGAAATTACAACCTTTCGATCATGATGGTGAAACTAATTTCACGGATCGTGAAACCTCAACTTTGCTGATGACGAGTTAGAGTCATGGCCTTGATAATCCTGTCACGGGCCGTAAATGCATTCCAGTATAAATAAAATTTTTATTTACCGATTGGACCTTATCTTTGAGAGATTTTGACTCGTGATTGAGTTAAATCAGCTAGAGAATGAAGATTGACATGTTAGGACTCTTCCAATTGTTCATACTCATTGAAAATCTACAAATAAGACCCCAAGGCCTCAATTTTCATGTTATTCGTCAAGCCTAGGAAAGCATGACATTGGAGGGGAAGGCGGAGTGCTGCTGCGCAGACTTCTGAAGGACACAATCGTCGAGGTGTCTTAATTCTTTATTATTTCATGTTATAATCTTCTTTCTCCCTATTCGAAAAATGAACTCCAATATATATCTCTAGTTTATTTTCATGGAGCAATTTTATTTTAAGGGGAAACATGTTGAACCTTTGTTGTTAAAGGGATTTAGTCCTCAAATTTCTTATGTGAATGAATGTCTTGTTTATTGCTTTTTCATGATTTCTTTGAGATTTTTTTTTATCTTTTCTAGAATATTAGAGAGGAATAGTTATGTATTAATTCTCTTTTACTTCTGAAATTAACTTTTGAAGCTTTTATTTGAAGCATTGCACACCATGCCTAGGTAGCATCTCAGAGAGAAATGCGTTAGGTATGTGGTCTGTGAGATTGTATCCTGGAGAGGAATGATCCAAAGCATAGGAATTTGAATTTAATGCATCTCAAATTTCTAGTTGATTAGATTTTCATCCTAGAGAGAAAATGGTCGAGTCCATTATAGTGAGATAGTTTGTTCATCCTGGTCCAATGCTTGTTGTCATCAAAGTATGATTTTATATTTTGTCTATTTCCAATCTATCTTTTATCTTATCTTTTGAGATATGATTTTATCCGCAAACCAATGTCATCTCCTATTAGTTTGTGAGGCTAGATAGATAGGAATACAATCCTCGTGGGAACGATACTCTACTCACTTTCTCTATTGCTTGATATGATTAATGCACCTACTAGCGAATTTTTAGGTTACCTTAGCATGCATTAGGTAGCACAGGGTCATGGTATTATCAATACACCAAAACACCAATAACTCCAAAATTCTTTATAACATGTGAATGTGTCTTGACAGGTTGTGAACCCTAAAGTCAACAAAGGTTGTTACTATTTTCACAATGACAATCGAGAAATCGACAATTTCGTCACCTACTTCACGGACCGTGAAATTCGTCACAAGTTGTGAATGTCTATCCATTTTATGATATGATTAGGCAATTAATGCTCGTATTGGTTAGGGCATTCTAGTGAGATGAGAATTGTCCTTTATATCCCAATTCCACTCCAATCCTTCCCCAAATCACAGATATATGAAAATTTCACAATAGGACATTATACATAAGATTATCCCTACTTTGTGAGGTTCATAACATGCTTAATAGAACTTAGAAAAACGATAATTTGTGTACATTTAACCTAAGGTTCATAAAATGCATTCTAGGGTTCATAGTTTAGTCTATTATAGCATTGGAGTATTATAGCATAAGGAAATAATAAATTTGACCATTTAAACTTTCATAAGAACATAGCATAATCACGACATTCATCATAGGGTTCATAGCTAAATCAATTTCTTAAAAATAAAACATTAAAACATGTGAACACTCAAGAATCATGGATAAACCTACATGCCATCGACATTCATATTTTGCAATAACTAGGTGTTGTTATAATTATTAAATCATAAAATCAGGTATGGATTGAAGGATTGGATTTCTTTTGAAATAACTTAACCTAACTTCTTCCTCTTCTTCCTTGATGATGATCACTCCTTCTTTCTCCCTCATTACTAAAGCTCCAATGTCTTCGTCTCCTTCCTTCGGCCCTCTAAGCTCCTCATTGTGCCTCCTTGGTGGGGATGGACACACAATGAAATAATGAACTTCAAACCTTAGACATGGACCTCTTCTTGTCGAGAGGGAAAGGAAAGGAGAGCGAGAGGTTTATGAGGAAATTTAAAAGGTGGCTAGTTAGGCCCTTTTATACTTAGGGTGTCACTTAGATTAGTTGGTTTTGGGCTTATTTGGTAAATGGATCATTTAATTATTTTAAGGGTTTACAAATATCACTTCACAAAAATTTTGCATAAGATGGGCGAAGTAAACGAGGGCATGCAAGAAAATATTGGAAACAAAAAGCTTTTGGGTAAATTAATTTCAATTATGAAATTGAAAACAAAATTGATGCATGCGTTTTATAACAGATTTTAGGGTTGTATTAGGCATTATTTTAAGTCATTCTGTTAATGCATGCATCTATTTTATATTTTATTTGATCATATTCTTTCAAGTCCGAAATCTACTCTTGTTTGGTGTATTTTGTAGGAAATCACATGGAAAGGTGGAAGAAGGATTGAAATCAACAAAATATTACATATGGGACTTGTTCAGGAGGAAGAAAACAACAATATTCAGTCATCACGGGCCGTGACCAGATGTTACGGGCC
>LTAE01006504.1:6704-26617 GCA_001647135.1 Pontederia paniculata
AAAAAAAAAAAACAACTTTCTACATAATTTACTCCCTCATATTCTCATGAAGAATCATCCAAGTTCTTGAAAATATCATAAGAATATTACTAAATAGGAGTACATTATATATAAGTGAGTGATAGATATTTGGGTGGTCAATATCAAAATATTTTGATTGTCCTAATTCGTTCTATTATAGAATTTTGGATATGAAATATTTTTTTATAAAAAAATTAAATAAAAAGTATAATATCCATTAACTTATATTGTTTCTATTATAAATAGATAATATTTGTTATGATTGATAAAATTATTATGGTATAAGAAAGGTCAATTATTTAAACATTAAATTTCAATCATTTAATAATAATAATAATAATAATAATAATAATAATAATAATAATCCTCATAATCAATAATCAATAATAAGGTTTAAATAGGGGAGAAAAAGTGAGTCAAACATTAAATGAGTAAAGATATGATTTTTAATTGCCATGATATAAAAATTAAAGAAAAAATCACGAAAAAGACAATTATGACCCAAAAGCTTAGAATGACTTCTGAGCATAAGAAATGTATATATATATATATATATATATATATATATATATATATATCATGCTTGCGAGATGCGCAATTAAATAATTATAGTACAAATTTTTAATTTTTTTATTATATTAAAGTAATAATGATCACACACAATTGTGTTTAGTTTTATTGATATTATATCCCAACTACTTTTCATCTTTTTTGAAAGTCATTCGTAACACAATGAATGCAACGATTTAGTTTGATATCAAAGTTAACTCAACATCAATTAGGTCACTCATTAATGATTGGGAAAAAGCAAACATGATCTAAATCAACTATTCTTTGCATTTTTTGCTATTATATTATTATTTTTTATAATTTTTTATATTTTATTTTCTTATTTAATATTTTATTATTTATATTGAAACAATAGTTTTTTCATGTAAATGATTTTTTTTTTGCATCTTTTTGTATATTTAAACTCATGGTAAGGCAATTTTCAAAAAGTGTATACCATGAACTTTCAAAGCCCATTAAACAAAGATAGTAAGAAAATTTTAACCAATCATCAATAGTTTTTTATATTTTTTTTTATTATTCTCTCTCTTGTTTACTTAGTCTGTTTTTTAAAGAAAAAAATGCTTCCATAATGAGGTAGCAAAATGATACTCTCTTACAACTATGAAACCATATGTTCTTTTCATTTGAATACATAGTTAACTTTAAAAAAAACGGACACGAACCTATATTATTTGTTTGGAGTACTAAATATTCTTTTATTTGATTTAGAGTACTTATACACATGCCTATAAAGCTAAATTAAGGGACTTATTTGATAACTTTATGAATGAGTAGATTCATGCAATTACAACTTCTACCGAGAATGGTAGATGATTCTGAATTAATAAAAAACAATAATAACTCTAAGTTATGTAAAAATGGAAATAATTAATCTTTTTTTATGAGAATGCAATAAAAAAATTACCTTTGTCTTAGGAAATCTAAGAAGGTTAGCTGATGTAATTGTGCCCAAATTTATTGGCAACTCCTGATCGAGAGATCAACGGATATTGTATTTGTGAAAACTAATATGTTTCTTATAATAATGATGAGTAGAGTTCTTTGCTTTTAATATATTTTTCAATTATTGTCATTATTGTTTTTTATGATGTTAGTAATGGTACCAATGCTAGCTAGGTACAACACTTAAACAAAAAGAATCATTCTTGAGGGACAATCATATGGGTGGATGTGGATGGTTAATTATGACAACTAAATTTGATAACAAATGTCATTCTAAGAGAATTTATGGGGATTCAATAGGCAAGAAATTAAAAAGTAAAAAAGAAAGGTGTAATTTGAAAGGAGAACATCCTAATAATAATAATAATAATAATAATAATAATAATAATAATAATAATAATAATAATAATAATAATAATAATAATAATAATAATAATAATAATAATAATAATAATAATAATAATAATAATAATAATAATAATAATAATAATAATAATAATAATAATAATAATAATAATAATAATAATAATAATAATAAATAGATAGATATTGGAGTGAAAAAAATATAATTTAAAATACATTATAAATTAATAGAGAAGTGCTTTTATTGCTTCCACTTAAAACATTTTAAAATGTTTTTTTTATTCAAAGTGGGTATAACATAAAGTAAACACACTTAAAGAATATTAAGGAAGTGACAATTATTGTCCACCAATAGTGAAAAATCATGTGTTTATTACTGGAAAACATCATGAATATTTGGTTAATATATAAGCAAATTATATATGACATTAGTGGTGATATTAGATGATATGATTTTAATGTTATTGAAAAAAAAGATGATAACAAATTAAAAAAACACTAAAAAATAAATGATAAATTAAAAGGAGATAGATTGATCTATTTTTTTTTTACTTTACAACAAAAACAAATATGATCTCAAATGTAAAAAAAAAATGAATGACCAAATTCTGAAAATGAAAAAAAATCATGTTCGGCTATTTCCACGGCTGCACCCATGAACATTATATCAACTCAAACAAATGTATAGAGACATGGAAAACTCATGCTTATACATCGTCAAACACATATTAGGACGTGTAAATGAATTTGGACTTGTATTTCGAGGCATCTTGATGGTTGAACAAAATAATTTACTCTATGGGACAGCATTTTGAGGGTGTTGAGATTGCAAAATGTCAACCACTATATTGATCTTCAATATTTATGCTAGAGAACAAATATTGAAAAATTAAAGGATAAATTCAATGATAAAGGCAAATGAAAGTGTAGATACAATGAGACAAAATATCAACACAATTGCTTGGGTTGAAAAGCAACAAGTAAAACAAAAAGCTATTCGTGGCCAATTATATATAAGATAAATATGATATAATTAATCTTCTTTTTTTTTGTTTTTTTATCTTCTTTCTCTTAGCACTAATACAACATCAAACAAAAGAACACCAATAGTTTTTAATGAAAAATAATGAATGCATATATTAAATATCAAATGTATTTAATTTAATTTAAACCGACGAGTACCCCCAAATACACCTTATTTTTTTTCACATTTACGAGGGCAATGGCGTGCGTCCTGATGCTCTTTACAAGACCATGCATGCATGCAATCATATACATATATATTTCACCTTTATCAATCAAGCCCATTTGGCCATGACAGACATGCCACCTGCACCAAGGAGCACAGCCAGGAACGCCCACAGCTGAAGCTTGACGCTGCTCTGGAGCTTCTGCCCCATGAAGTCCGCCGCCAGCAGATCCACCAGAGCCATGTAGTTGAGGAGCCCCGCGGACACGCCATTCAGCAACCCGACGACGATGAGCGCCGTCGGACTGCTCTGGCTGTACACGTTCGACAGCCCGATGCCGAGGGCGATGCCGAACGGCGTGGTGGTGGCGAAGAAGAAGGCCAAGACGGACTTCATCTTGAGCTTGTACTCCGCCTGCAGTATGCAGCCGCCGAGTCCCATGCCCTCGAACAGCTGGTGGAAGCAAAGGGCGGCCACCAGCGGCCGTATGGTGCAGGGGTTCTGCGAGGCCCCCAGTGACAGGCCGATGACCACCGAGTGAACTATGATCCCCATCTCCAGAACCTGCAATAAAATAGTAAACCTGTGCGATGACGCGATTCCTTCGGATCTTGAGCATACCGCCCTCCTCCTCATCCTTGGTAAGTTGCGGCACGCCGCAGTGGGCGCCGTGGCCGTGTCCGTGACCGTGGCCGAGCGCGACGGGCACCATCTCTCTCGCCGGGCTCTCGTGGTCCATGACGGCAGCAGAGCTCGCGCTCCCGTTCCTCCTGCTGTAGAAGGTCACCATCAGGGAATCCACCAACAGCGTGAAGGCGGCGGCCATCATGGCGGCGAAGGTAGTGAACGGGAACTTGTGCCACGGCTCCTGCGGCAGGCACGGCGACCGGAGGTCCTCGAACGAGTCCGGGAGCACGTGCATGTAGCCGGTGGCGAGGATGACCCCCGAGGCGAAGGCCTTGACGACCACGAAGAGGTTGCCGTCGGGGCGCAGCGCGGGGACGGAGCGCGAGAACAGGGGCAGGCAGACGCCGGCCATGCTGGCGAACAGGATCGCGAAGATGGCGATGATCTTGAGGCGCATGGCCTCGGACTTGTTGTAGCATTCGCCGAAGGAGGCGGCGTCGCACACCGACGAGGCCTCGGTCTCGGTCTCATTGGCCGCCGCGGCGGCTGCGGAGGTCGTAAAGAGTAAGATGAGGAGTAGTACTGAGATGAACATGCAGGCGGTGGTGGATGACGCCATGGCAGTAACAGTGGTGAGCTCCTACTCGTCGATCGTGCTGGTGAATCTTGTGACAAGTGCGTATCTACCGAAGTAAGTCTCGATCTGTACTTATACGCTTTTGGATCCTTAGAAGAAGAAGTGGAAGAACGGCATGTCGAAACGTGCGGTTTCATGCCGCCTTTTAAGAAGCACGGAGGAAAAATATGGAATGCCGAAAGTGGACATGCAGACATGTGGAGTCACATCGTTGATAGTTCTGGGGGTGGAGGTATAAAAATGGATAGATTAGGGGCAGTTCGGGAAATGAAGGGTCGGGGCGTCGGGCATGTGGCGGCCGCCGGAGGGCGCACGTCGGAAGGCCACGGGCGCGTGCCGTACAAGGTCACGCCGCGAGCGTAGACTGCCTAAAAAAGCAAAATTTAATTTAACGGAAAAATGAAAACAAATATGAATTATAAAAATAACAAATATTTAATTTACTGTTCTTCTTTTTAATGTATTTAAGAAAAAAATTGATGGAGTAGAGAGCAGAAATGAAGAAAATATTTGCAATTGGTCTAGAATTCTTTTTTACATAATTTTTTTTTTAAAAAAAGGTAAAACGATATTTCTCCAACAATTTAATGGAGTTGTTTAATTGTGTATATTTGTGCATGTGAAGTCAACTATAGTTTGAATATAAAAAGATATATATGTACTTTTGCAATCATTGGATCAAATTTTATTTTCGTATGTTCATCCTTGGGAGTGTTTCAAGGCGTCTTGTTTTGTTTGTTAATATGGATGGCATGACATGTGCCCATTGAAGTAAGTGGTGATCGGATGATTCATGCACATTTCTCCGTCTCTATCCACCCAAAATTAATTTTTATAATAAAAAAATATTTTGAGCGAGTTTTTCGATCTAAAAGAACCTTCGACGATAACTTTTTGAATGATGATTTTGGATTTTCAAAATTTTATTCTAAAACTGATTTTAGCAATGTTATAAAACCCGGTCCGGCCCGGCCGGTCGAACCGGTCGGATCGGTGTCCGGAGTATAAAATGGACCATAGGTCACTCAAAACTCGGGGTATCAATTGGACCATTTTGACCCGGTCAAATCCTCTCAAAACCCGGGTTAAACCGTTCAACCCGACGGGTTTGATCAACCCGGACAAAAAAAATATTTTTTTTCAAATAATAATATTAAAAGTTTAATTTATTTTCTAGAGCTAAATAATATACTTTGTCATATAAGTAAGATTTAAAATAATTATGTTAAATAAAACAATTAATGAATCAATCGAGTATATTAGTATTTAATAATTATTTTATTATTTATTTTTTATCATTAAGCACTATTACAAATTATGAATTAAAACTAAAAGATATCATATTATTATAATTAATAATATGTGCTAATGCATTTTGATTTTGCACCTATTTTTATTATAGTGATCGGATGTAGTCACTCTATTTTTCTTACAATTTTTTTTGTATATTAATTTATTAATATTCGATTCGATCATCCGGTTCAACCGATCCGACCGGTCCGACCTGACCCGTCAAGCTATTCGGGTCGGATTTTAAAATATTGAATTTTATTCGCTAAACAAGTCTTTGGCATAAATAATTTTAAAAACTTAAATAACAAAATATAATTTATCATACGAAATAGGATCAATGTATATGCAATCCAAACAATAATTTTTAGCACCTCAATTTGAGCAGGTGAATTCGTGCACGAAAAATCATGGTTAAAGTCGATATGATTTGAATATATGTCCACATTTAAAAAAAACTAGAGTAAATGATCATTTTTTAAAAAAAATGTTTAAATTGATTGTATCCAAATTATTTTTAAAATTTGAAATTACTATCATATCCAAAATTATTTAAAAAAAATGAAAATACGTTAATGTTTGAATAATGTTGATTTGTGGATAATGTTGATTTGTGATTGAAATAATAAGTTCAATCGAAAAACAAAATTGGATAATTGCACGTGACCCAATTATTATTCTAGATAATAATACTTTGAATACTTCACTAATAAAACAAATATGAAATCTAAACAATATATATTATGCAATCTAAACAATAACTTTTAGCACCTAAATTTTAAATCGCATGGGAGTTTCGATTGTATGATAAATAGTGTACAAAACTATTATCTCAATAATAATAATAAATAGAACTTTCGAACTAATAAAAAAACAAACTTCTCGATTTACTATAATTTGATTAAGGTGCATTTGGATTAAAGAGAGAAAGAATAATAGAGGGAGGAATAAAATTTATCTTATTTGAATAAAAAAATAATTTCTTTTTCTTTTTTAACTAAATAAAAATTATTATTTTTAATTTAAAGTTAAATTCTTATCCTCCGTTCTCTTTTCTCTTTCTTTCATCTCCTTTCTTCAAATATACCCTTAGACTAATTTGAACGGGGAACTCGTGAATAAAAAAATATGATTAAATTGGAGACGATTTAAATGTATGCTCTATTTTTTAAAAAACTAGAGTAAATGGTCAAATTTTTTAAATTGATTGTATTCAAATTATTTTGAAATTACTATTATAGGTAAAGTTATTTAAAACTTTTGAAACTACTTTAATATTTGGATAATCTTGATTTGTGATTGAAATAATAAGTTCAGTCGAAAAACAAAATTGGATAATTGCACGTGACCCAATTATTATTCTAGATAATAATACTTTTAATACTTCACTAATAAAACATTCAAATAATATTCGAGATATTAAAATAATTAATTCGACTCTTTAATTGATGCCCATCTTTATAACATTCGATAAAGGTGTTCTTGGAATTAGGCCGTGGAATATGTATCATTTTCGAACGGATTAAACAAAAAAATTATGCTGATTTAATTTTTTTCTTAAATAAAATATCAGCTGAGTTTAGCATTATTTTTTGTTAGAAAACTAATGATTTAAGATGAAAAATGCACTCCATTATTGACAACAAATATACTAAAGAATAATCATTCACCAATCATCTCTTTCTCCTTTCTCTCATCCTTTGGAATAAAAAAATGGACAGGACATGAATCCGAAATGAAATATTATTTGTTTATCTGAGTTCAAGTAAAAGTATAATATTAATTAAAGTTTAAATTAAATAGTTAAAATTAAATTAATCTAATAAATAATTAATATTTGATGGTTTAAACTAAATTCGTCAATATTCCAAAGTGCCATAGTTCGTTTCATGCCTTCCATATTTTTCCTATTTTTTTATATTTACTTATACTACCTAACCTTATTTTTAACACAAAAGTATATATATTAAGAAACGGATTCGGAAAATCCATTCTCTTAGGTAGTTTTAAGAAAATATATAGTAAAAGTTTTAAGTTTTTTTTATTATTATAAATTAAGATTGACTTGATAACAAAATAAGATAAAATAAAAAATAAATAAACATATAAATTTTATTAGTGCAATTTATGAATCGAATTTGAACCCTGACATTTGGTTTCGAAAATAAAAAAATTTAAGAGAACTTTTTACGCCTCTTTATTTTAATTTACATTTTTAAATTGTGTATTCTAAGTTTGTTATGATCAAATTGTGTTTAGGCTCGACCAATCCAAGCCCATTGGGCCGTTATCTTACAGTTGGACTGGACCACACCTCGATCTTATATACCAAACCCAACAGCAGCCCATGTAAGTCAAATTCTCGAAATGATAATTTTATAATTATGAAATATTTCTTAGGACAAAACATTAACACTCTTTAAACTACAAATTTCTTTCACAGTTGATCTTAAATTATAAACCTATAAAATTTAGTCTCGAAATTTATCTTGGTTTGTCTCTTATGTCTTTCCGTCAAATTCCATCTAAAGTTTAACTTATTTTTCTAATAAGTATGAAATATCATTTTCATCCTTATTCTTTTTTAATATAAGAAAATCGTTAAAAACATAAAAAAACAGTACTGAGAAGAACATATCATAATTATTAAAAATATGTTTTATCCTTATTTTAGTGAATTAAGATATTTTATAATTATAAAAATAATTAACGTAATTTTGGATAGAATATATATGGCGTAACTTATATGTTTTTGTGTACAATTATTACGTTCCTTGAAGAAATGAAATCCATTTAAAAATAAAATAAAACAAAGATGTTGGAGAGATGTACTATTTTTTTTACCAAGAAGGTTAATTAACGATTATACTATTTTGAGGAATCATATCTAGAAGTCTAATTTACTTTTTTTCCAAATGTAATGATTGGCATCACTATTGGGTAGAAAGTGCTAAGCAAATTAGTTTAAATAAAATATGAAATAAATGTGCAATTAGTTAAGGGTAAGTATATGTGTGAATCAAATGATCTTTTTTCGATTGTCATTTTAATATTTGAGAAGTGGTGCCATTTTTAATTTGCGGGACACTACAAAGTGGAATATGGTTGGGTCCGGCACACTATAGTCTCGATTAATTTCGCATCGTCTCGGTTCGCGTGCCAAGCTATGACATCATGTGAGACTCTCAGCGAAAATTTTTTACATTTGCAGTGAGCAAACTTGAAATCTGCTTAGGCGTTGAGGAATCGCTTACTATTTCACCTCAACCTCCGTTGATACGTGGATCATGATGGTGAAAAGGAAATACACTAGAAATTAGTATAGTTTCTTTTTGCAGCTTAATTGTCATTAATTAATTAGTATTTATCACTACATATTACCAAGCTCTCCACTCCTAAAAACTTTTTTTCAATTTTATTTTGAGGGTTCATGTCTAGAAGTTTAATTTTTTTTCAACTTTGATAGCAAATTGTCAGAACTAAATCTAATCGAGAGTCAAGAAAAAGACCATGTAGATGGCGATCGACCGTGTGGTCGGAGACACTTCTCCATCATCATCATCAACCTCATCAAGGATTTGTTTGACTTGGCCACAACTCCGTCGATCCATGGAGTAGAATTATTCTTCCATCCAAAAAGTCCAAGTCCCGTTCCATGGCCGTTGACTGTGACTTGCATATATGCATTAAGAGCACCACTCCGGACTTTTTAACATTTTGGTCAGCCTCCATGAAACTTACAGCAGCAGTACTGAATACAATTGATAAAAATATGTTATTATTAATGATCTTTACAAGATAAGCTTGATGCATTCCTGCTTCTTCACTCTTCTACTAATCAATTTTATTACTTGTTATGAGGTCGATCAAGTGCTAATGATGTTGCTGTTCCAGAATATATATACTTGCTTTCAAATCTTAAAGAAATCCTGTGGCATATATTTTATGAATTTTCTTCTCTTTCTTCTGTTTGAGATATGCAGAGCCAGTAGTGCAACTATGATATGCTTTCTCTCTCATGCTTTCCCACTACAAAAATAATGCAAGCAATGTTTCAGCACAGTACTGCAACTAAAAGACACACTTTTGATCTGATTAGTGGCATGCAAATAAGTTGCATTTATATGTCATCCTTCCTCTTCCCTTCCTGATCATGTTCTATACAATACTGTTACTTTGTCCAGTTCATTTTGTAGGGAGGATCTATCTTAGCCTAACTCTACATTAAGAGTAAAGTTAAACAAGTGCATGAAACATGGTCTGCTATATCTCTATCTTACCTCTCACCAAACCTAAAATTATGTCGTTTGCGAGCATCACAAGCAATTATTCTCATGCTAACTAGTATTGTATCCTTTCACTTAGCAGTAACTCTAGAGAAGAGCTATTATATACCAATACCATCCTGTTCCCTTTGGAATCATCTATGGGCAGTAGCTAGCTACAATAATACATATTACAGCAGCAGCCCCCTCTGTCCTATATATTATCATTATGTTGACCTGTTTTCTGTCATCCAAACATCTACTCAGAACAGATGGTTATAAAATCAGATGCTTGAATGGAATGGATCAGTGACTAGTGACTGTCACCAACCTTTTTCTTTATTCTGCAAGAATAATTTAGAAGGCTAAAATCTAAGACTGCAGATATGCCTCTCTATGTGCAGGTCTGCATCCTCAATAGAGGGTGAAAAAATATTGCAGGTTGTGATGGGTATCAGGAAACATGTGGGGGCTGTTTCTTTCTTCAATGCTGCTGCATGCACAATCAGAACTGAGCCCACAATATGTTCCCCCCACCAACAGATCTCTCTGGTGCAAAGCCAACTTTGTTGTGAATATTATAAGCATTTAAGCATCCATAGCTTGCCTCCATGCATGATATATAGTTGTTCATCATTTGTCAAGAACAGCATTTGAGAGAAAGCACTAATTCATCTCATCTCTTCTTTTTAAACTGAAAAGATATATAAAAAAAAGGAACTTAGGTCTCAAGTGGTGCACCGTAGGAGACTCCAAATGGACCCTTGGTGGTGCATCTAATTCTCATGTGTTTAAGTGCATGGATTCCAAGCAAAGCTCCTCCTGGAAGTGTGCCCCCCCTCTCTCCTTATCAGCCTGCAGCTAGCACACAAGTGCAAGTGTGCAAGGAAGGCATGTTTCCAGTGCACGAAATAATGATGGGAGTAGGAGACCAAACTCGCTAATGACAGTGGTGGCAGGGAAGTTGCCTCACAACTAACTTTGAGGAAAAAGAAGAAGAAAGAAGAAAATATTAGGAGAGGAGGGAGATGGAGAGATGTGTGTGTGTTTGTGTTTTGTGGGAACCTGACTACCACCTTTTTACTATGCACTTTGGTCAGGATGTGGTACCGCCACTGTTTTTTTTTTTTCGGTGATTAACCCACCGGTGTCCAGGGCTATTAGCACCTGACTAATCCGGTGTTCGAGGTAAAGAGCAGAAGTGGTATCCCTCTGGCCAAGTTGGCGACTCCGGAGCTCGAACTCGAGGCTACTAACTCCCGGTCTCTCAACCCGGGACACACCCTTGCTAATCAGGTGTGCCAACCAAACTTGATTATACCGCCACTGCTTTGAAACCTCTGATATGTGCTGCCAAGGACACCCACAACTCTCACAGGCAAAAGAAAAAGGAGAGAGAGAGAGAGAGGGAGAGAGAGGTCAGTTGAGATGCTAAAGAAAAAGGAGAGAGAGAGAGAGAGGTCAGTTGAGATGCTCACCAAATGGGAGCAGTAGGAACCAAGGAAAGATGGCATGGCACTTGTGTGCCTCGGAGGATTGAGCTTTAAGTTGGATGTGGAATAAGGAAAAGGTTGTCAAGTGTGTTGTTTGTGCTCACACAACAAGTCAAGGTGCCTCTAAATTGCCTCTTAAACAAATAAGAATTAAACATAAAATTATCTCAAATTCATATGATCTTTTGAATAATTAGGATGGCGAAGTAGTTCGTCCCATATTAAAATTTTTTTTTAGAATTTGAATTATTTTATATCTTGTATCATTTATTATTTTGTAACCACTGATTGAGAACATAGATGAATATTATAAATTAATGTGTCTTCTTTGTATTGATTTTTTTCTCTCTTAATTTTTCTTATCACTCTTTCTCTCTCACTCTCTTCTTTTTTTCTTCTTTTCCTTTTTTACGAGATTCTTTTGGACGGCCAAGATTCGATGTGGACGATGGAAAAAGATCTATGAAGTGCTTGTTCCTTGAATCATTTGCTAGATACACACCAATGGATGCCTACTGGTCGTGTGACCACTTTTCCTTATGGCCCTTTTCTTCTTTGTGATTAGGGTCTCTTGAGCACAATTAAGAGAGTGGAGGGGGTCTGAAATGGCAGGGCTTTGATGGGGGCAATCATGGAGTATGTTCAGAACACTATGCAACTTAAAGCAAGGGAATCAAATGAACCCACTTCACAACATTGATCAGGAGCATCTCTCTCCTTTCTGACATATATATCTACTCTTCTCTCTCTTTTTTTTCTACCATTCCTTTTTTTTAATCTACACATCATAATCCACCATTTCATGCATGGCCTGCCAAAGTGATTCTAGAATGGAGTGATGGTGGCATAATTGGCCTTCTGCTGTGGTTGCCAGAACTGGTCGACATGTTTCTGCTAATAATTGGATTAGTTTGCATGTAGGCATCATGAATGGAGGAGTGGGGGCATCAGGGAACAAGTCTGCCAACTTTGATCACAATGTATCATGCAAGCTGATAAATGTAATAAGAAACACAAGGATCATGGTACTGCTAAAAAGATAAGCATGGAAAAGCATAAAGAAAAGATAAATGACCATGATGCATTGCATTGCATTGCATTGCTTGTACCAAAAGAATTGGGATATGTATCTATATAAAACACCTTCCTTTTATTTTAATCATGGTTGCCTCCTGTGAGCAAAGATCACAAGTGCATGCCAACCTTTTTTTTTAGCCACAGGTCCACAAACAAGGTCTATTCAAGGATGGATGCCTTGACATGCAAAAAGTGGAGATAAAACAAATGCCTTGTACTCTATTCGATTCACTTATTAGGCATAATAATGGTCACAGTCATGGCCTTGGCCGAGTTTTTTGTAAAGAATTAAAGAGCATACTACAAGTAACTTTTCTTCTGCCTTTTCATAATTGAAGCTTAATGAGTAAACTCCAGCAACATTTTTTTTTTTGGGCAAGAAGAGGCAAAGGAATAATCTAAGCAGCACAGCATCCAGTGGCAAGAATAAGATCACAAACATATTCTGATGGATGATAGAATTTTTTTCTCCCCCATTTTATTTTGGTATCCTCCAAGCTGTTAAAGTTGGCATATGAGATATCCCCCGACCTTTTTTTTTGAATAAATTTTATAGGTGTTTAAGATTATTAGTAATTAATTAATTTGACGTTCGAAAAAATAAGTAGAATGATATTTGACAGATCCACATATGGAGGGAGGAGAGAGGGAGAGAAGGGGCGAGTCAATTTTTCGATATATAAAATATAGAATTAAGAAATATGTGGAGCAGATTGAGCTCCACATGTATCGACTGTCATATGATTTATAATGAAGAGCTCAGATCTTTATCTTCACTTAAAACGAAAGATCTCATGTGTTGATTTGAACCCTTCATTATAGATCTGATGACAGTCTATATATGTAGAGCTGAATCTGTTTCACATATTCCTTATTTCCATAATATATATATATATATATATATATATATATATATACTAATAGTTATAATCAACAAATAAAATAAATATTAATAAATTATTATATTTATCTAACTAGTGTAGGGAATAAATAATTTTGTCTAATATCTAAAAGTTTAGAGTTTAAATTTTAACTACTCTTTTGATTTTTTTATAATTTATTATTATATATTTTGATCCCCTCATTTTTTGGCCCCTTTTATTTCTTTTAAAATTCGTCTCTAAATGTTTTTTAATTAAATTAATAATTTTAAAATTTAAATTTAAAATTACTAATACTTAATTTTTCGAAATACATCCATGTGCAACTAAATTTGATTTCAGCTTTTAATTTTTTACGGGAGTAAAAGTTGTCCAAAAAAAGAAGAGGTTGAGGAGTCTACTTAGCATTTTTGCTAAGTAGACTAATTAGAGATGATTTAATCCGTCAAATTTAATTTTAATAGTACAATATCAAATTTAAAAATTTAAAATATATTTTAAAATTTTAATTTTATACTATAAAAAATAAATCTAACGAATTAGATCATTGCTAAATTGCTACTTAGCAAAAAGTAGACTCTCTTTCTAAAAAAAAACGTCAGTCAAACAATGATATCCCCCCAACCTTTTGTTTTTTACAGGAGTAAAAAGTTGCCCAACCAAAAAAAACAGTCAAACAATTGTTTCTTCTCAACTCCCTTCCGACACTTTTGTTCTCCATTCTCTCTCCTTCTTTCTCTCTCCTCTTTAATTTTTCTCTTTCTGAACGGATCTCTGGCACATAATTTGGACTCACGTTGAACAAAAGAAACAGGGGAGATGAACAGGGCTCTCTCTCTCCTCTTAAAAGCACGGGAAAAGTGCCACCAGTTGAGCAGCAGCGGCACCCGCAGCGGGCAGTGACCGCAGCCATTGGCCCCACACGTGCCGCGGAGGACCCCGCGGAGGAAGCGGCCCAGTCACGTCCCCCGCCCTGCGCGTCGCCATGTGACCCCGCCACGCCCGGCCACGCGGCTCGCGCGTCCGCTCGGATTCATTCAAATCCCCTTGTCCTCTTTTCCCTCATCACCTCTCTCTCTCTCTCTTCAACTTTTATTTGTTTGCTCCCCCTATAACGATTATAATAATAACATAATTAAATCAAATTTGGCTGACACGTCTCGAATCGGAGATCGAAAGCTAGTAGCTCCAATACTATTTCTACTCTTCATCTCGATTCCGGATTAAATATGCTAGTAGCTCTGAACATCGAAAGTCCCAAACGAATACAAAAAAAAATAATAATAACATATTTAAGACAATAAATAATTTTAGAGTCCATTAATTAGTTCTTTAATTAATATTGAGCTAAGATTTTAAGAGGGAACCCTCGTTCTCACTTTTTTTTGTCCTCAAGTTTCCTTTCTCTCTCCAATTTTAAAGCATTTATTGTATTTTAACTTTCTCTCTCCAAACCAAACCAAACCCCTGAAATAAACCCTCCCCACACCCTCACCACTTTTCCAACGCATGCCATCACCACCACCACCACCACTCCCCTCACCACGCCCCCATGCTCGCGTTGCGTTCCACCTTCTAATTTATATTTAACCCTCAAGCAAACGAAACGAGACACACACACACACCAAAAGCCTTCTTTGCCTTTTCCCACCCCCACGAATTCCACAACACACACACATAAAACATCACCACCCTTCTGATCTCTCCATGGCAGTTGAAGCCCACCATCTTCACCTCTTCCCTCCCCAACTCCTCCTCACGAACAGGTACCAAACTCAATCCATGCATGCGATCACAAGCTCTTGATCTGTATATATATATAGATATCTATGCCTTGTACTTCTTTGTGGGATCTTACTTATATTTGTTGCAATCTTTGCTGGTTGTTTGTGCGTACAGAGAGGTCGTCAGCGGCATGGACAGCATGCAAATGGGATTCGTCGCTCCGGTCTCCGGCGGTGCCGCCGCTACGTTCATCCCCTTCTACAACAATTCAGTTCCGATGACCAGCGCAGCCGCGGCTTCCGACAGCGGCCTCACCTTCAACAACAACAGCGGAATCGGCCAGGTAGCCAACGCCCACGCCGCGGTTTCCAGGAAGCGCTCCCGGGAGGCCGACGACGTCCGGCCGGGTCTCTCCTTCCTCGGCGAAGACCTCTCGTCCTGCGTCCAGCAGCAGATGGTCGACGTCGATCGCCTCATCCTCCTGCATGTAAGCGCTCCTCTCGGATTCTCCATTATCGGCGGTTCCTCCCTGAATCTGTCGTAGTAGTTGTCTTATGAGCTTTTGGATTTGTTGCAGGCGGAGAAGGTGAGGACGGAGCTCATGGAGCGGCGCAAGCGGTTCGCGAAGCAAATCCTGGCTGCCGTCGAGCAAGGCCTGTCGAAGCGCCTGAAGGCCAAGGACGAGGAGATCGGGCGGATGACCAAGCTCAATTGGGCGCTGCAGGAGCGCGTCAAGAGCCTCTACGTCGAGAACCAGATATGGCGGGACCTGGCGCAGAACAACGAGGCCACGGCCAACGCGCTCAGGAACAACCTCGAGCAGGTGCTCGCCGCGCAGGTCCAGGTCAAGGAAGAGCAGGACTGCGCGGCGGCCGCGGTCGCCGACGACGCTGAGTNGCAGGTCCAGGTCAAGGAAGAGCAGGACTGCGCGGCGGCCGCGGTCGCCGACGACGCTGAGTCGTGCTGCTGCGGCGACAACGCCGGGTACGACGGCGTCGATAGCAACAACACCGCCGGCGATAAGAATGCGTCGGCGGCTGCGAAGGATACCAGGAGAGTTTGCCGGTGCTGCCAGGAGCAGGAGCCGTCGGTGCTGTTTCTGCCGTGCCGGCACCTGTGCGTGTGCCCGTCGTGCGCGCCGGCTCTTGATGCCTGCCCTGTCTGCAGCTGCACCAAGAACGGAAGCGTTAATGTAAACATGTTTTGACCAGATGGTTCATCAAATTTTTGTGTTCTCTTTAGTCTTTTCACTTTTTTTTTGTTATTAATTAGCATCCCTTTTTTTTGCCTTCTCCAATAGAGAGAAAAAAAAGAAAGAGAAAGTTAATTATATGTATATATCAGGATGATAAGTGAAGATGTTATAATTAAAGGCCATCTTATTTGCATGTCATCATGGATAGTGCATTAATATTTTGTTAACTTGTACATGTTGTGATTGCATGGTCCATATACTATAAATTTACTAAGCAACTTTTCCAAGCATAAAAAGAAAGGCGAAGATAATATTGTTCTAATATGTCTTCATTCTTCTGCTTTATATCATTTGATATCTTTGCTTCATATTCGGGTATTTACTATAAAACGTAAACTTTGACATATATATTTTCTTTTTTTTCTTGCTTTGCTTTGTATATATTTTTTTTATTTTTTCCAGGTCGTCGATAAAAAAAGAAAAGAAAAGGCAGCAGCTCCACGTTCCACGTGTTGTGTTTCCACGACACGTCGGACCCAAATTTAACTTCCTGTCGGGCCCCACGAGTCAATTCCTCCTCGGGGCGCGCGCTGACCGACGATACACGACAAAATAAGATTGTATCATGCCGTCGGTCGGATTTATTTTCATTTCATTTTTTTTTCTCTCTTTTTATAAATTACATCCAAATCGAGTGAGATCCAATTCGCACGGTACTTGTCCATCTACATATAAATAAATAATTCGATGCATGGTCCAATTTTTGACTAATATCTACATATAAATAAATCCTTATCTACTTAAATTTTCTTTTTTTTAATTAAATATATTAATTTCGATAACTAAACAATTAAATTATTTTATTTATATCGATAACAAGAAATATTAATGTGTAGGTGTATTCAATGTAAATTTCATATTTTAAATTTTTAAAAGAATATTTTTTTCCTAAATTTAGGTGTCTTTATATATTTTTGTGTACGCTAATATAGTGATATATATAATTTATTTGCTAAATAATCTTATGTTTATCTAATAATTTAAATATTTTTTTGAATTATTATGTTTACAACAAAAGTAAAAAAATCCTACTAATAATCATCATAGGCATAGAAATCATCTAACAAATTACATAAAATAATCAAAAGAAAGGATCTAAACCTCGTCCCCTAGAAAATAATTAAAATAAAAAATCTTAACGAACTATATTTTATATAATATGTAACATACAATAAAAATTAATATATATATATATATATAAGTTTAATGCATTATCTTATTTTAAAATTTATCATTGATTATAAATTTAATGGTTAGGATAGCATCCCTAAAAAGTTTGAAGGTGCACAAATATAGAGGTTACCATTTGGATTTTACCTTTTTACCTTAGATCCTAAGATTTAATAATTGAGGATAAAAAGTATATAGATAGGGAAATCTTAAAATCTTGATAATTAAATATTTAGGCAGTTAGTTACTTTGCCATTTCGAAATAGGATACCTATGATCCTATACTTGTCTTTTAAAAGCTACACACAGATGCAATTTTTAATTGTCGATTTAATATTATTTTGTTGATAGTCTACTATTGATAATTTTGAAGATATATAATGCAGGAATAAATGATTTTTCAAGAGACGATATATTGCAGAAGAAAATGTAGAGAGAGCTCACACTAACAAGGAAGATGAATGGGGATTGAATTGAATGTGTCGATGAAACTTCTTCCATCGTTATGTTTCTCACTTCCTTTGTCTGTTCTTGCTAAGTGTACTTGTTCTTTAAGGCTCTATTTAATTGCAAAGATTTTATTCATGAATTATTTTTTTATTAATTTATTACTCTCATTAATTTAATTTAATGAGAATAAGTTTAATTCATGTATGAGAAAGAATAAAGTATTCTTTACTTTTTATTACTTGTATAATTAATGTTGTGGGGCCTATCAAACAAAAGAAATATTTAGATCAACTATGAGAATAAATTTTTAATCTTGATTTTGTTTCTCAATCAAAAGGGATCTAAAGATGGCTTGATGATTAAATAATTAATGAAATCAAATTTAAGTTCAGATATTAATGAATTTATTTTGAATTAGAGGCTGAGTCGTCACGGAAGAAATTATTGGTGCTTTATATATTATAACTATTTTAATTTTTTTAAGAAAAAAGAAGATTAACAGAGATGGTGCTTTAATGTGTTATANTATATATATATATATAATCATATTAGATGTTAGGAATAGTTGTTGAAATTATCTTTTGAAGGGTGCACCCAAATTGTAATTTGAGATATCATAAGACATGGAGATGATTTTCAAGCAAAGACGGTTAACATTTGGATTTTACCTAAGATCCTAATATTTAATAATTGAGGATAAAATAAAAGTATATAGATAGGGAAACATTAAAATCTTGATAATCAAATATTGCTTGAGGCAGTTAGGTACTTTGCAATTTCAAAATAGTATACCTATGATCCTAAGATGATACTTGTCCTTTAAGGGATAAATATGAAGCTACACAAAGGCAACTCTTAATTACCAATAATATTATTTTATTGGCAGCCTACTACTGATAATTTTGAAGATAAGATAGGAGTAAGGATTTTCAAATATATGAGATAGTAGAGAGAGCTCACACTAACAAAGAAGATGAATTGAATGTGTTGATGACACTTCTTCCATCATTATGTTTCACGACTCTTTTTTTCGTTCTTGCTTACTGTACTTGTTCTTCTAGTTGATAAAGATGTCTCAGTGATCGAAATGATTAGCGAATTTAAATTTTAAGTTGAGAGATTAATGAACTTATTTCGAGTTAGAGAAATTTGATGGTGCTTTATATATTCGGGGTTGTGAAATAGCTAACTAATTTAAACTAAAAAAAAGAAGAAAATAAGTCATCATCATCATCAATATATTGGACTTTCTCTAGGTGTTAGGAACCAGTCCATTCAGCTAATCATGTTTGCCTAAAATGTTGTAAATGAGTTGGTTGGATTCTTTTGCTACTGTTTGTTTGAAATAGACATGAGATTTAGTGGAAAAACCTAATGGGTAGAGGATAGTGATCATCTAACATATTAATAATATACATACATAAAATATTGACATATTGTTAGGAGGACCTTAATTATTTTATGCTACTTGAAAAGGGACATGCAATGTATGCCCATCATTATATGCCACTCTTTTCTTACGTCCGGTCCCTTTCTTCACTAATGGGATATATCATATACGGATGCCCATGGAGTAGTAGTACTGTGCCAATAGCAGCCTCAATGTTTAAATTGAAAAAAAAAAACTAATGGCAACAAGATGATGATTGGTGGTGAGAAAAATTTCTAATGTTGGAGTTGGTGAATACTTCAGGTGTAACTCCCCAGAAATTTCCAAATTTCCAAATATCCCAACACTCAAATTCAAATTCGAATCCTCTCAGATTTTATCTCCTCCAAATATATTCTCATAACTAGGAAATAAAAATCAGAATCCTAGTTATTTCCTAATTAATTTAAATATGAAATATTCAGTGATTGTCCAATAAACCTGGACTCTTGGGTTATAAATAATCCCTAGGGGTGGAGCCACAGATTATTATTCTGAAATTATGTGGCCGGCCCTAGGTAAGAG
>LTAE01006505.1:0-25186 GCA_001647135.1 Pontederia paniculata
AGTGATCTCCGGAGGTCTCGAGTTCGAGAAGACCGGAGCGGGGACGTAGGCCAGTAGTTCGACCGAACCTCGTCAACAAACTTTTGTCTTTTCTTATTTATTTTTCTGTCATCTTCTTCTACTTATATTTGCATTTGTATGCTTCCGCTGATATAACTAACCCATTCTAGCAAAAGTAGAAAAAGTTTTCTAATACACCAATTCACCCCCCCCCCTGGTGCCATCTAGATCCTACACTCCTTACATCCTAATCTGAGTTGACTGAGAGTAGATCTGTTAAGGAGTGCTTTCAGTTTTACAAAGGTTGAAGATAGTTGGTTTACCAGTTAAGGGAACTCATGTATTAGGTGTTTCTAATCCATCTAAGAACTCGAATTTGTATTTTATCGGTTAAGTTTAATTTTTGCAAAGGAGAAATTAAGTTTGTTCCTAATCTTATCTCTCATCCTAAGGTCCTAGGCATCATTAGTTTACTTTTACTTTTTTGTTATTTCATTTTCTGCAAACTTTCACCACTCATTGTTATATCCTATTAGCCTTGGAATTAGATAGTTAATTGAACTAATTCTTTGTGGGATCGACAACTCTATACTTTTAAGACTTTATTACTTGAACGATTAGTGTGTTTGCTAGTATTTTTGTCTATTAGCATTAAGTTTTTTGTACTATTTTTTTGGGACAAAAGTATCACATCAAGTTTTTTGCGTCGTTGTCATGGAATTATTCTTTAACAACTATTATAATTTCAAGCTACTTTGAGACTTTATTTTATGTTACCTTTATTTTTCTTCTAGTGTTGTGTAAGATTTTTAGGAGATATTTTTCTGTACACAACTTGGTCATCACACACACATGATACACCCTCAAACGGCAAAGAAGAAAGCAAATACAAATCATCAATTGAGAAAAATAAACAAGCTGAAAAGCAAGACGAAATTCGAACCGAGGCAACATCTAGGAAGGCTCAACGAGCTCAAGTAGAAGATCAATCCATATATCCATTTTCTATGATCACAACCATGATGAACTCTCTATTGAAGAAACTCTCCATACAACTAGATCAAATCAAACATTTGGAGAGACATATGTCAAGTTTAAGAAAACACAACAAAAATATAAATGACGTCAAAACATCAATAAAGCCAAAGAACAATTTTGAAGAGATGATTGATCAATTCATCACAACAATTGAAAGAAGACTAACAATGCAGGACCAACTCATCCACAACTTGGAGGCTCAATTGGATGAATTGAATTATTTACACAAAGTTAATGATGTGACATGTCCTCTTCCACAAGCATCAATGATTCAACTCAAATTCGAAGAGATGGAAGAGAAAATTCAAATATTACAGAACCTAGTTGCACAACTGACTTCTCATATTTCTGAAGCTCCCGAAGACAACAATTTGAAAAACCCAATATTTGTCATTTGTCCCTATCAGTATCAATGTTCTTATCAAATAAGATGGAGGCTTAGAAGAAACTATCAAGAGAGTACATGGACGGCTCAATGACGAATCAAAGAGACGAATGCATACATCATCAAAGATAGACAAGTCCAAAAGAGGAGCTCACTTTTGGAGGATCCTAATACGACTAAATATTGTCTTCAGCTCAATCACCTCATAGGAGAGCAACATGCCATCAACAATTGAGACGCCATCAATCTCAATGCAATGGCGTCGGAACAATCCATTTTGGAGACATCATTAAATTCTACACTATCATCTCCATCACATTCATCACCCTATTGGAGTAACAGCATTCAACTTTGAAGATTGTGCCAATGTAATGAAGGCAAAAAACTTCAACTCAATCTGAGGAACACATTTCAACTAAAAACCCACCAACGTCTCTAGCATCACCTCAACTTCAAGCAAAGCCTCCCGATGCACAATCCTATTCAATGATAACACTACAATCCACAATACCAACTAAAGCATCTACTCGTGGAGGAGAGTAGATATTTCAAATAGATTAAGACTTCTAAAGCATGGACGAGTTCCACCATTAAATTGCATCACAAATTGAGGTCAAAGTCAAGCTAACGACTATAACTTAGAGTTATTATGTCTAAAATTCTTTCTCTTTAGTTAGATTTCTTTTTTTCTCTTTTAGTTAGGATTGTGTCAGACTAGAGTCTTAGAGTCATATGATCAATTGGTTGACCTCTTAATCAAAATTTTAGTTCTATCCATATTGATATCTACGTAACGAGCCATTATATAATGTCACAAGTCGTAAGAGCTGAATTTATTCACCCATTAACGACCATCACGAGCTTGACATAGACACGTGCACTAATCATTTTGATTTCATGGGTCGTAACTCTTGGTTACGACCAGTGAAACAAGGAAAACTCATGTACCAACCCATGATCTTTGACTTTCACGAGTCGTGACACCCTATCATGGGCTCACTAGGGACACCACTATCTGTCAATTAGTTTAATCATGAGTCACTACACCATTTCATGGACTTTAGAGGTTGAACCACCTATATCACGACCCATTACACCCAAGTGATGACTCATGAGATCTTATATCCTGGGCATGATTAGAGGCTGACCATATCATGACCCACCATATTGAAAAACACGATCGTGGCAGTACGGGAGTTTTACCAAATCATGCTTCATGAATTGTTACCTCATATAACGGCCCGTAACTTATTAATTCTATCCCTTCATCAACTAAGATCACTCGAGTCACAACCATGACATACACCTCACGACCCTCATCATGAATCATCAACTAGAGATATCACGGGTCATTACCTTACATCACGGGCCGTGACGGGCGACATTAAATGGCTGCACCTACTTGACACCTCGTCTATTGTGTTCAATGCCCAACCGTGACATTTTTAATGACTTATGACACCTAATCACGATCCAAAACACAATTCACGACCTATAGTGCCTCCACCAATCATGAAGAAGCCCGATTTTAACACCCACAATCACCATGACGATGGAGTTTAATGCATTATTTTGCTTCTATATACTAACAATCTTGCAACATCATCTTCACATCAAGCAACCTCTGCAATTTCCAGCAATATGTAACTCCACCATTAGCATGCGCTTGATCATCTCCAGCGGGTTACTTTTTGGCGATTCCCAACACTTAAGCGCCCAACTAGCCTCTGACGTAAACGCTGAATCACAGACGCTTCTTCTTTGACGTTGGCATCATCTTCTTCAACTCCGACATCCTCTACAACCACTCCAGCTGTCTATGTTCTCTGACCCCGTTGATAACAGTGTATCCCCATAAAGAACCATATCATGACTTGTTCCCGTATCACTAATGATAATAGATGAGTCGTGACACAAGAGAACGCTATCGCGGCCATCACCCTAGTTCACGAGGCGCAACTTTCAATCTCACGGGTTGTTACACCCTTTCATGACTCGTGAACGTGTTGTCACCAATACAAAGGCTGTTGCTGGGGTCGAGACTTTATCTTGTGTGTCGCAACTTGTCAACTCACGTCCCATGATATTATGTAATGGGTCGTGACATTTTTTGATTCAAAACAAGCAGCCCCTATTGAAGTCGTTATTTCAAATTGTAGGCCACAATTCCTCAACTTGCGACCTGTGACACTTTGTAACGCGTCATGACTCCAAGAAGTCAACGCCAACAAAAAAAACACATTTTTTGCCCCAAAAATGAATTTACTGAAGAAAAGTGGCCCTAACCATCATCCCAAAGTCATCACACTTACTAGCGTATTTTCACCGAGTACGAGCTAGCATTATTTCAATCTTTGCATCAGTGTGACATGCCTCCTGCATGTCGCTGCAAATCACTTATATGGAGGCTCTACAAGCTAGAAACTTCTCCGGGCAGTTGAAATCCAAGGATAACTATGAACACTTCCTCTTATGTTGTTGCCACCATTGCACCGAGACACTTTCGTTGTTTTTGCTCCTTTCTACCTCTTACGCTATTTGCACATATTCATTTCATTATGAGTTTGATCTTAAATAATAAGGACAGAGTTTAGTTCAAGCTAGGGGAAGAATGCATTTCATGCATCATATCTTGCATTGCATAATACTTTATTGCAGTTTAATTGAAAATATAGAAAAATCATAAAACACAAAATGTCATCATTTCTCATAACTTTTGCTTAATTTCTTCAAATTATCTTTGACCTATGAAATTTTGGGTAACACTTGAATATTCATTACTTGAGTCCAGGTTAAGTTGAAAAGAACTATAAATTCTCTTACTACAATTCTTGTTCAAACATGCTTTTATCTTTCTTTTTATTTAGCCTTGATAATAATAACTTTTTTTATTGAATATATAAGTATTTATTGAGCTTATCGTATTGTGAAAAAAATATGTGAAGAAGAAAAAGTTGGAAAAATGAAAATTGAAAAATCAACAAGAGTGAAAAAAATTATATGTACGTGAGTACTATTTGGAACTTGTGTGAGTTCGGGCAAGTAAGCTCGAGGGGTGCCTTAACACCTATTGCTCTAAGGTCATTTGGTATTGGAGTTATCCGTGGAAAGCCCGCTACACGGACCACCTTATGCATTGTGAAGAAATACTCAAGTGTCAACTCAATTACATAGTTCAAAATCTTCATTCAGCACTTGAGAATGTTCGGGCAAATACACCCATAGGTGACCATTAAATCTTGGTAACTTAAGGCCGTCTACTCTGAAATCCATCCGTTGAAAGCCCGCTACACAAATTTCCTTGTGAAACCCTATCTAAAGATTAAAACCATGAAAAAAGCTTTGAAGTCTATGCTTAATTGAGAAAAATTATAAGCTCGGTTGATACTTACATATTCAACATTAATGCTATTATTTGATAGAGTGTAATGTTTAATTTTTATCATTATTTAAATATGTTTGAGCTTCAGAAACTCTATAAAGTTTGATTCCTGGATGAAAGGGTGATGTTCTTGTGATGCACATGAGAGGGGAGAGTGCTAGAAAATTATTGATATGTTGGATGAGCGACTATGATGGAATTTTCTCGAGTCTGACCTAGAACTTTTGCTTGAGGATAATTAAGACTTTAAGCTTGGGGAGTATGATGCATACAAATATCAACATCTTTTGATGCTCATATTTAGTATTATTTCAGTCAATTTTGCAATAGCATACATCCATTATGATGTTACGGACCTTAAATGACACGTAATACGAGTTTCCAGATTTGAAAACCCCATGTAGCAAGCCATTAATTTCATCACAGATTGTGAAAAGACATTTCATAGGTCACTACATATGTCACGGATCACTATAACCATTGTCACGATCATTTAAATATATCACAGTTCCCAACAAGGCATTCTCCCGTTCTCACTCAAACTCGGAACTTTTGAAAGAATTTTCAATGATAAAAGGACTCATAACCTATCCAAACTCTTTGGAGATCAAAAAAAATATAACTAAGAAGATCTAAAAGTGTTTTGAAGGATAAAATCATCTCAGTCACAAATTCAATTATAAATTTAACTAAAATTTATCTGTTTGGACAAGGAAAGATTTCTAAACATTCTCAAACTCAATGAAAACCCTAAAAACTCTTTGGAGGCTATAGATACACATGTCTAGAGCCATAATTCATATACCAAGACATCCTAAAAGAGATCCCAAGAGCTAAGGTGAATTCATATGCTAGGAGTCGTCAACCTACACATTGAAGTCGAGAGCAACTTGAAGGATCACTGAGAAGATTTCTGCACGCTACACTCGTAATGAAGTTCATTGACGTGCAAAAGAGTATCTCTCAGTTCTAAAATTTGTTGGGATGGTATTTTCTGTAATATTTTAGATAATATGTTAGTTTGTTATAGTCTTAATTGCTCGGGCAAACTTTTGGATCATTTTTTGTTGTTGATTATACTTCCTTTGATTCACATGAACATGATTGCTGAGTTTTAAGTATAATAGTTAGTTATTATCTGTGAAATGTGACCAACCCCTTTTCCAATTCATGTCCTATCTCTTTGATCAGTTGGGAACAGTTAAATTAAAATCAAACAATTAATGGGAAAAGAACGATCCATATTAAAACAATAGGAGTGAATGACACAAATTAAAAGAGATCAACTTAAAAGGACAAACGACTGAGATTAAAAGACATAAAATGAGCGACAAAGATTTAAAACATATAAGTATGGTTCATATTAAAAAAAATGTAAATGATAAATGGCTGGGAATAAAACATAACAGAGGCTACAATTAAAATTTATAAACTATAAAGATGAACGATCCAAATCAAAACAATCAAATTAAAGAAAAATCGACGATGAAGATTAAACAACAGTTAAAAGAATTGAACGACGTAGATCAAGAGAGAAGAAAATGAATGGCGAAGATTTAAAACTTTGGTCTGATCGAGATGAATGGCTAAGATAAAAATAAAATAGTAATCCAACAGTTGTGATTAACTGTTATAGTAATCTTTACTGTACATCTTCCTCTGGTGTACCTAGTGTTTGACGGATATAGTAAAGGAAGCCGATTGGTTCATCCAGTGTGGCGTCGTCGTGGATCTATGATGATTCTGGTAGGCGATGACGATGGTGAAGACGAAAGCTGATCAAAAGAGGCGATAGGCGATCATAGCAGATGGATGGGATGAAGAAGACAATTGCACGTAGAGCGCTGCAAGCGGTTAACCGGGGAAATGATGAAAAGATTCGTGCTTCAGTAGTTGCCGACGTAGAACAGGGATGATCGTGCAGAAGCTCGCAGTCGAAACTTTGATACCAATTAACGAAAAAAGAGATGGCTTGTTTATGCGATTAAGGGCTCCCGCAATGGTGATCATTCTGCTCTCTTCGAGCGTCTTATATAGGCACAAGCATGCTTCCCCGCCATTTGCCCTTTCCTCGCCATAGCACCGAGTTAGCCACAGCCTCTCCTCTACCGAACGATGAGTTTCTAGAGCCAATGGAGCGATTCATCCGCTCGGTGCATGACCATGATAGGTTACTCTGTTACATCCAGCACTATGGCTGAAAAGCCCCACAAAATTTTAGAGTTATAGAGTTTTGAAGTGATGCGAACAGGATATGGAAGATTCACATATATATAAATAAATGAATTGTGTGACAAACGAGGATAAATCGACCAGAAATTTCATAACCAATATCCATTGTTTAACTGTAACACTATCAGAGGAGGGATAGTAAGTTGATTTACACAGCTATTTATTTCTGAAAAACTTGAAACAGGAAGGGCAGAGACATGTCTTTTATTGATCTCAAGAATTTTCAATGCACCCATTATTCTTATGCTCATGTCTTTAACAGCAAATTATGGGGAGCATGCTGAACATATTCGCATAAAAGTTTAATGGAAAATACAGTCTGGATTTCAAAGAAGGGATCACTCATCATGCTTCAACTTGTGCTTCTTCTTTCTCCGAGAAGTAATCTTGCCTGAAATAGAAGATTTTATTGAGAACATGAACATATTACTCAAAGATCTACGCCAAAATTGTAAAGACAATGCAATACAGCTGGGCAACATATCTCATATTAACTCCTAGATATACTTAAATAACTTTCTAGTCAAAGTCAATTTGTCTATGTACTTTTAAGATCTTATATGCAGTCAGGTCAAACTCATGTAAGTAAAACACAATGATTTCTTCCAAGGAAACATCATTTTGCCAGGGTGGCAGGATAGATACAAGCTAAAACATTCACAACAGCATAAGCTTTCAGACTTACTATAATGTTTTCCCTATAAAAAATTATTATGTCAAATCATTGCAGTCCCTGAAAGACTTGGAAACTCCCAAATGTTCTCTGTTTGTTTAGTGAAAGAGCCATGAATTCTCAGAAAGATTTGTATAAAAAAAATTCTCAGATAGATAATTCACATTATTTGGACCAGAAAGATGATTTTTTTAGAGAAGAGAGATGAATTAGCAAAAAGATGTATCATGTCGTCGGAGTATGTGAAAAAGTGAAAATTGACATACCGCACTTTGCGAGTTAGCTGATAAAGACCCGTGCCAGCCATTGCCACATTCACACTGAAAAGATTCCAATTTTTCTGCAGTTTCAGAAAAGACAAAGCAAGAACACCTTCAACTTTTAAGATCTAATGTCAAGAAGTTATAAAGAAAACGAGTCTTCCCTAAAAAGTTATATTTCCCTCTGACCTCAGGACGAAGTGCCACTAGATAATGATTGATTAAGTACTTTGGTCTTTAATTAACTTGAAATTTTCCATTGTCATATCATTCCACAAATTCCTTGGGTTTTGTTTGTTTATATGAGATAATAAGACAGTGAAATGATAAAATGCTAGAAAAGATAAACAACTTATTCCGTTGCAACTACAAGTGGCAAGGGAATGTAAGTGGAAAGCATACCATGTCAAGAATGATCCAAATAGTTCAAAAAGTTTCCTTACAACTAATCAATGAATTATTTTTCATGACTATTCTAGAAAATATCTTGTTGATCAAAGTTAGGGATGCCTATAACATAGTAATTTATAGAAGACAAAAGTGTCGTGAAGCTATAATGCCACAGGGATATAGGTTATAAGTTGCGAATAAACTGTCAAGTTACTTAATATACCGGAGTGATTACTGTACTGTACCGAGACCAGATGAGTCCGGTGCAAGCAACGGCTGCATGACAGAACAAAGACTATGAGAATTGTATTTCAAAATAGAAAAGTTAAATAAGAACTTCATTTCAATTTTCCAAGCGCTAGGAGCCACATCCAAGAAACACTCGTCAGAATCCAAATCACGTACCTACTTGTTGTGGATAAGAAATCTTTTCAGGTGGTTTGGAGAAGTCAGCAATATTTGCAATGCTAATACCCCATTTGAAAGTTGGCGCCCAGAAATGAACTGTATTATTTTATAGAGAAATGAACTCTTATCATTTAAATTTAAGAAAAAATTCTTTTAGTGCAATTTAAGAAACAAAATATTGTTCTGAGGGTGGCATTTCAGAAACAAGATAAAGTTAATAGTTCATGACACATAAATAAATCAATAAAATAGATGCTCCCACTCCTAACAATATTTGACATAGTACATGAAAGGACAATACCAACTTATATGGAGGTAAATAAGCCAAATATAGAGTACACTGACTTCAAAAAGACACAAATTTTATATTGCAATATAATATGATACCATATTAATTTAGAACTAGAAGCAAATAAGTTTCCAATGTAATTAATGCACAGCTTAAAAATTAAATTTGCAGAAAACACGCAATCAGGTTCGAGTAGAATCATCGAACAAATTGATCGACTGAAGCATTTGCTGCAGTCTCTAGCAGAAAACAGGGTGCAAAAGAAATTTGCATTGTTGGTTTTGGAATTCACCTAACAATCAGTAGAGAATTAAGAGATCTCAAGGAGAATAATTTTCTGAACTGAAATTTATGATCAAGATTAAACTATATTAAACTAAAGAGAGGGCATGCTCATTTATAAGCTTGCTATAAATCCAATTCTATTTGAAGTAGAATTATGCAAACAATTAAAAGGTCTAAGAAAATAAAATAAACAGAAAGACACTCCAACTATAATTAGGACTCCTGTTGCTATTTTAAATAGAAACTATTAGGATTCCAATTTCTACTTTAAACAGAAACCACTAGGACTACAACTCCTACAATGTGTAGGACTAGTTTCCTACGTCACTAATGTTATCAAAGCCATAAAATGTTAGACCTATGTTATGTGTCAATATGAAAGTAAAACAATTTCTACAGAAAAGAAAGGGGAAGGTGGGAGTTGGAATGGTGAAGGATATGAAGACAGACTAGTTTTTGGTCCAGCAGGGTGATTCCACAGGGCTTGGATTTTTGATGTTGCCATGAACTATTTGTTGTTTCCTCTGCTTCACCAGTCCCTCCCTGCACTATGGACATCCATGTTTTTCAGCAGTTTGCAAAATTACTATATTAAATCAAACGGTTAAAGGAGAAACATATAGAAAACTTTTTATTTCTTTGAATTGACAAGACGATTATGGATTTTGTGTAGTCATCCATCTTGTATTAAAACTATGACATGTACAAGCCTGTGCCGAAAAGGGATAAAGTAACAAAAATCGAGATTTTTTTAATGTAGCACCGTTCTCCCCAATAAAGCTTATGCCTACTAGTAATGTGCTCAACATGAACTGCGTAATCTTCCGTCCATTTCAGAAAATCACATTTTTTTCAGAAGAACTCTAACAATGTAATAAAAACATCCACAATATAAAAATAAACTATGCTTCGCAGTTCTGTTAGAACAACCTTTACCCTCATAGAACTCTTAAACCATTACAACTGTTTCTCACGATTGAAAAGGTAGAACCAATTCAAACTTTCGTTTACATTGTGGTATCTAACTTGAAAGTCCTATAGGAGAATCCCCTAAAGGAAATTTTGGAAAATCTCTTACTTTCATTGTCCCTCTGCACGAGACAAAAATACCTAGGAAATTCCTCCCAGAAAAAAAAAACTAGAAAGCCAAGTTTGTGGGGATAAATGCACAAAGAGGGGAAACTTATTTATCTCTATAACATCCTGTTGAGCACATTTTTTTTCTTATTTCGGCAACCGTAGAACATTTTTCCAATAATAATTGTGCAATAAACAAAATTGACCGACCAAATACTTTAAACAAAAAGGTTCCAAAAATCCTCTCCTATGTGGCTAAATTTGTAGTGAGTTGAACTCTCAAGTTAGCGAAAAATTACATACAAATAAACCTGTGAGCTAGGCGAATACAATAAATGAAGAATCGCAGCACAATCTAATAGAAAGATCAAAACTCCATATGTTAGATCTGTTATGTCCTTACTGTGGAGTAATAATTTTTATATGGAGTTTTGATTTTACTATATACATATATATATATATATATACAAGGTTGTCAAGATCGGGATCTTACCTAAAATCGGAAGGGGGGTGATAGGATCGAAGATCGTAAGATCGGATTGAGGATCGTAAGATCCTACCTATAAATAAAAAAAAATTAAAATAAATACGTATGCAAATATACATATATTTAATGATTTATTAAATATATTTTAATTTACATTTGTTGTTAGTTTTTATCACTTTAAAAACTTTATATGCTCAAAAATAAAGTTTTATAAATATTTAATATATTAAGACTATAATTCATATTATCTATATATGTGTGTGTGTGTGTGTGGGATTAATACAGATGCTACCTACTTAAGTAGGTAGCACCGTATTACCTATCTTATCAGTCGTATAATGTTAAATATATGGTAAATGTAATAACTTACAACAAAATCTATAAGAGAGAAAAATTTAATATCAATCATAGATTTAACATCTTAGGGTGGATAAGCACTGCCCATTCCTCACATTGCTTATAAATATTTTAATATAGGCTTATGATTATAGGCCCGCACTAATAAGCCTATAGGACAATGTGAGAGGGAGTAGGTTGTTGTAATATAAAGCGATGCAAATTCCTTGCCGTCTATATATATATTCAACATTTTTTTTCATTTTTTTATGCTCTAAAAATATTTTTTAAGTAATATATGATCAATATAACATTTATTTCTTTTAAAAGGAAGTGTGAAAAAGAAAAAAAAATTAAACTAATATAGTAGGATCGATAGGATCTTACGATCTTGTTCGTATGATCCTATGATTTCGATCTTTTATTTAAGATCGACATCGGTTACCCTTGGTAGGATCATAAGACCGTGCGATCTTGACAACCTTATATAAATATATATATATATATATATATATATATATATATATANTATATATATATACATATATATATATATAGATATATGTATATAGATATATGTATACATATATATATGTATATATATATGTATATATATATATATATATATATAGTGAGAGAGAGAGAGTACCAAAACTATCCTATAACACGAAAGATCTATAAATTATCATATTTAATATATTTTAATTTATCTTTGCAATTTTTATTGATTATTCAACTCAGTCTAGTTGGCCTATAACTTTTACTCCACATCTTAGTTTGAGATTATTTCAAATGCAGCGGAAACTATATTCCAAAAGAAAGTGAGAGAAATTTCATAATTCTTGAAGAGCTGGGAGCTATTCAATTTTTAGTGTTGCTTTTTTTTTTTTTTTGAGGATTTCATTGCTAACTTTCAGCTATGTAAAGAACCACAACTAGGAATTTTATTTCATATCAATTAGGTCTGCCCTAAGTTATTTGAGTTCTTAATCTGATCACCTAGATTAAATTTACCTTAAAGCTGCCGACTCACAAGTGTAAAGCAAAATAAAATTATATCATTCACTCTTATATGCACTATTAAAGAAATGAGAGAGTGCAAAGGCTGTGGAAGGTTAACTAGACCAGGTATGGTTGTGGGTTGATATTGAAAAAGAACGACAGAAATAATTATGGGGTAATTCAATTATCTCATATTAATGGCAATGAGATCTGGATTTTGCAAAACCCTAAAATGCTCGTCCTGATATGCCTTTGCCAAAACTTTGGTCAATCTCTTCAGGAGTTCAACCCGAAAACGGAAAACTAAAGAGAAATGGTTTACAAATCCAAAACAGGATTCATTATTGAATTGAAGCATCCAGTCCTCCCCTTTCTTTCTGTTGTCATTTTCTTTCCTGCCTTATTTCGCCTTACTGTTCAATTGAACCCAACCCACCTTACTGCAATCTAATTTCAACCATCATCCCTGTGCATCCTCAAAATTCCAGTTTTCCAACCCTCCCAGATGCATAATCCAAGAGCTCACGCATCTTATCATCTCAATGACAAACCCCTCATACCTCCCTATACATTCCATCCATTCATGAACCTACTAAATTTTACATCACTATCTAACAAATAGACGAATCACAAAGAGCACCAAGAACCCAAAGCAAATCTAGATGAGATAACACCGGCAAACCATTTCAGCGAACTAATTGAAACGATCTGTTCGAGAGAAAGGAAGTACGGGGCAAAGGGAGAAACAGAGTACTGACCTGAGAAGATGGAGCCAAGAAGAAGGTGAGTAATCGAGTAACTCTTTCAATAAGGGCGGCTATAAAAGGTCAACCGCGAGGACCAAAAAGAAAACCCGAACGGATTCGGGTCGGATCTGAGTATTTGGGCGTACAAAGAAATGAGCTCACAAGTTAATTAATCCTAATTGGTGGACTAAATCTTTTTTTTTATGTATTCACCGTAAAAAAAACTTATTTTTTTATGTTTTAAAAAAAAAGCAGGTATGAGATTATGGTGTCAATTTTAATCTGATAATTTACACATAATCCTTCAACTTTATTGTTCTATTTTCCTTATCCACTAATCTTATTTTATTTATTCTCTCAATTTCAATCATTCATACAATATAGTCTGAATCAGTTTTTTTTTTTACTTATAATATTTTATTCTCCACATTAGCGCGACATCTCCTATATACTTTTAAACAAGAGTAATATATACTGAAATAATATATATAATTAATTCTTCCCCCTCTCATACGTCGAACATCCAGGGAAAGGAAACAACCATCTCAGTCGTCCTCTTAAGTTAACAAAGTAATTTTCAGATATTTGATAAAAAAAATATTATTATTTATTTCATCAATGAAAACTTTTAAAAGTTTCAATGCAAAATATATCGAATAAAAATTACGAATTTTATATCATTCTATAGTAAAAAAAATTAAAAAGTCTCACGTAATTTTTTTTATGTTGGACAGAAAATACACTTATAATTTAGAAAAAGGGGAAAATATTATTAGTCAAAATACATTTTTATAAAAAAAATTAATATTATTATTTTAACATCCGAACTATTTTCGAAAAAAAGAAATGAACATAAACCATATTTAATTTAGACATGAATCGTGTTCTACCAATTAGATTGATGACCAAATTTTAAGTTAATTTGAGTGTGATTTAAAATTTAAACTTGAGTTCATGTTAAACTGACCCGAACTTATCCTCTATAAATCTCTAGGTCATGAGAATAGATCACCAAACTCTCATAATTTCTCACCTACCATCATATAACCTCTTTCCTTCTCTTTTCCCTTGTCCTCTCTCCTTATAAACAATAAAAAGTTAGTCCGTCCCTGTTGTCTTACATTATGACGTTGAGTATATATATTAACTAGGTAATATTATTGAGCTATCGCGCAATTATAAAAATATTAATTAAATGTATGAATTTAATTAACATATATACATTATTATATATATGGAGGATATATAAAATATGTCTAGAAAGAATGGGGACAGATGAGCACATAAAGCATGTATCCATATAGAATAATATTTTATAAGTATTTATATTGATTCAAATTATAAAGCAATATTTTAAGCGATCGTACATCTACCTTATAAACATTGCTCTGTTATGTTCATTTTTTTTAAAATACTATGATATATAAGGCGAACATAATAGGAGTAGATAGACAACTTATTCGACGAATTAAAAATGTCAAAAATTATACCCAGTTAATTGCATGCGAAATTATCATAAATTAAAAAATGTTTGTCATGTCAAAATATTTTATAATTAATAGGCATTTCGCATAAACAATATTTTTAATGTGAGTATCCTATTATCATATTTAGTTAAGAAATAAATAAATAAATATTAGAGGATCGTCTATATAGAAAAAAATAACATTTATTAAATGAAAAAATCAGTTGTTTGTAATAGAAAAAAAATCAGTTGTTGATGCTCCACATGACAATATTGTCGAAGAAGTTCTTTCATGCCTTTAATTGGACATCGTTGTTTAAGCCCTTCATATACAGACTGCTCAAAGTTGGCAATTATATATATATATATATATATATATATATATATATATATATATATTTATTTATTTATTTATTTATTTATTTATGGAATAATGAATATACAACTTACCAAAATAACTGTAAAATTTTAGCTCATCTGTTTTAACCATTCAATTTGTATCAAATGTCCATCTTTTTTATTTTTCTCGCCACTTGTCGACGCTGCAGTAGTGGATGGGAGAGAGGGAGAGGAGGGACTGGACGTTGTTGGTTGCTGGAGAGAGATATAAAAGAGCGAAAATTCCGTAGGAGCACGGAAGTGAGAGAGAGAGAGATAGAGAGAGAGAGAGCATTGGTCGATCAGGTCAGATGATGGCGCATGTGTGGGTTGGTTTTTAATAAAATGGATCCTAATCGTTTGAGAGCAGGGAGAGCGTACTAATAATTATCATGATCGCTCGGTTGCACAAAGATCTTCTCACTGTGATATAGTTTTTTTTCAATACAAAGATCGCTCGGTTGCACAAAGATCTTCTTACAGCGGTATAGTTGTTTTTATATATATATATATATATATATATATAATTAATGTTAAATGTCATATGTGCATTTGAATTTTGATTGATAGTGTATAACTAAAATAACTATGAGCAAGCATGAACTGAATCAAAAAACGCTTAATTAATTATAAATGTTTCCATTGTTTTGAGGTGATCAAGATGCAGTCCGGTTCAAATCCTGGAGTTTAGATGATGTAAAATTTTGGCATCTTGCTTCTTTCCTAATATGTAGGATTTAATGTAGGAAGTGATCAGTATTAATTGTCACTAAAACACTAAGATTTTCTGGAAAAAAAATTATGTTATCTGTGGAGTAATTAGAGAAATTAATTGAATAAGGAAATTTCGAAATGAAAACTAAATTAAGAAAGAATCAGAAATGCCAAAGGCTATTTTGTTGTCATAACGTAATTTTTGCAATTGGTTAGCTAAACTATAATAGTTAACCCAACTAATGGACATGTAATGATGATAGAAAAAGGTGTCAAGGTGCAATTGGAGATTGAAAAGGATCTATTAGACACCTACTCATCTTGATGATCAAGTGATGGAGGCATAACTTTGGAGAAGGTGATGGAGGTATAACTTGGGAGAAGAAGATTACTTTTATTTTAACGAATTCTAAATGAAAAAAAATACAAAATTAATGGAAATGATATTAATGAGATGATGGGAGTATATGAAGAGGTATGTGTTAATTATTTTAATTAATAGGTATAGTGTTATGACATTAATTAGACTATTAAAAGCTTTTATAGATTTAAAAATTAGGAGATAATAAAAAAATTCAAAAAATAAGAATATAAATATGAAAAATCAATCATAAAGAAGAATATTAAATGAGGTTTAATTAAAATATAATTATAAATGTCATTTATTGATATGGAAGAAATGAACCCTGCTTTTTCTCAATTTGTGTCAATGCACCAAAGCCTAAGTGTTCAGCTTGGACAGCTCGGACGGGATGCCTCTGCAGCTGTCAGTATCTAATTATCTGTCAAATATATGCCAAATTTCTAACTCTTGCCTTGTGTTCTCTTAATAAATCATTTTTTTCAGGGAGCAGCACGACGTGTTACTTCTCAAAGGAAAACTGTGGAAATAGAATCAGTTGCAGCAAATTATTAATTACACGCCTTCATCCTTATCCAACATCCCCAACTAAGCAAATGAACGGATTAATAGAAAAATGCAATTATGCACAATACTTTTAACTATAACATTATTTTTCCTAAGAGAAATACAACATCTCTATAACAAATTATACGTGCAATGTAAATGTACAACCATATTTTTAAATAAGTTATCGGAACGTCATTAATCCTATATTTCTTCATTATTTTACATATAGATATTAAAGCGTCCTGCAATTAATATAAGAAATCTGTGTATTAATAGCAATGCATTAGGTATAGGACATTATTTTTTTTCATTCCTTGAAGAAAAGAGAAAAATATTGAAGTAAATAAATAAATGAGGGGAAAAAGAATGGATAGAGGATATGTCTCTTTGTGCCTAACATTTAGAAAAAAATATTAAAAAATTAGAAATAAGAGACTCGATCATAACAAATTCTAAAAGATAAATATCATATAAAAGTCAATTATAGCAAATGACTTTGTGAACTCGGTGGCTGGACGCCGACCAACTCACTGCACTCCGGACAATGCACGCGACATCGTTCGGTGATCCAATCGGGTATCTTGCATGAGAACTCGGCATGACAATAGCAGCAAACGCCGCTTGACGAACTATTCGTCCTTGATCTCCCGTGAGGCTCACGTCCTTCGACGTTGTTGACATCAGCCGTCGTCGCATGCGCCCTCTTCTTGGTTCTTAACGGAGGCTGAGGTGGGGGTGACGGTGACAGCGTCGAGGGCTTCTTGTTGCGAAAGGAGGTGATCGACAACGAATTCATATTAATTATTCGCCGTTGATCTCGTCCTTCTCCCGCGTTCCACTGCCCTCTTCTTGAGTCTTGATGGAGGCTGTAGTGGGGGAGGTGATGAAGACGTCGAGGGTGGCTGCCTGGCGTTGCCGCAAGTCGATGCCGCATCAAACGAAGTGGAGACTGATTTCCACGCCTGCATGACCATGTTGGACGCAGGATCGATCGGCGGTTGCGGAGGAGTTCTTGTCTGGGTGGGTGAGGAGGCAAAGGGCCATGAAGTTCCTCTTGGCAGAGCGGAGATCGGAGACGGGGTGGACACCAAGGATCGAGAACCAATCATCTCGCCTGATGGGAGTTTTTTCGTGGCGGCGGCGAAGAGGACGTCAAGCGCGGCGACCATGTGATTGAGGCCAGGGAGTGAAGAGTAGAGGTTGAAGGCCTTTCGCGCCTCCATTCTTGCACCGCGCGAGATACCGTTCCGCTTCCGTCGCTCGAGGTGGCCCCCCGAGGGGCCTAATAGCCGAGGTTGACGGATGAGATATTTTATAAATGGGGACTAAAGTAATGGAAAAAATTAATATGATTGTTAATTAAGTTATTACAGGTGCCTAAATTAATTGCATACGTTTTTAATTAAGTAGGGTAATGGAAGTAATGAAAAAGGAAGATTTATGTATTGTGGTTGTTTGAATTAATTGCATACGTTTTTAATTTAGGCAGGGCCATTTTGCAATGAAAATGAAATATGAACTTTTTAATGTCAAAAAAATAAGAAAAAAAAGATAATTAACATTTGCAAAGGAAGAGAAGTTTGAAACAGTCACTTAGGCATCAGCAATTCCCCAATGCATTGATTTTTTTATTTTCTCTTTCATCTCTCCCTCTCTTCCATATAATATGAGTTATTTAATATATCTCATAAATAATATTTGTAATTACGTTTCAATTAAGTCTCATTTAATTTTTTTTCCACCTTGTTCTTCATTATTAACTTTTCATATTCCAAATTTATATATATATATATATATATATATATATATATATANAGTGGTATGAGATTAAATTATTTTAATTAATGATTATTGATTAGCATTGTTAATTAATTAAAAATTAAAAGGATGAAAAATATTTAAAAATCTAAAAAAAGAAAAAAAGATCATGTTCATCGCGTTGTAGCGTATAATAATTTGTAAGGACATGAACGGTTGGAAGGAGAGAACAATTCATCATATCTAAAAAAAAAGAAATAAGTAATTAGATATACACGTAGCATATTCAAAAAATAATTAAATCTACTTTAAGTAGGGAGCATCATGCTACCTACATCTTCAACCGTAGAATGTTAAATCTACGATGAAAATTAAATTTTCTCTCTCCTAAATCTATCCACCATAGATTAAAGATCCTACGGTTCAAGATGTAGGGAGCATGATGCTCCCTATTTAACTAGGGAGCACCTCCATTTTTTTCTTATATATATTTGTGATAAACTTAATTGTCAGGATAATTATGTTAGTAAGTGGAGAGAGTGGGGAAATAAATGGTGAGTGGATAGTTGTGATATTGAGTGAAGAGAGTAGTGTGAGATTTAAATAGGAAGTTAAAAAGTTTTGACATTATTATAGAAATGAATATTTATTTATGGAGAGAATGAGGTAGTGGGTTAAATGATGAGTCAAACTACTTTGAATTAATGGTTATATTAAGAATGAAGAGTGAAAATTTAGAAAATTAAAAAAACGAGAAAAAAAAGATAAATGAAAATGATGGAAGGAGAAGCTAGTCATATAATATTATACTATTATATTATTTATTCTCGACATATATAATTATTCAAAGAGCCTTAAACATTGAGATAATAAAGTGAAAATACTGAAAATTTCAATAAAAAGTTAAAAAGTTTCGACAATTTTATTATGGTCATTATGATATAAATGAATATTTGTGGAGAGAATAAGGTACTGGGTTAGATGATGAGTCTAACAACTTCTAGTTAATTAATTAATGATTTGTATTAAGAATGAAGAGTGAGAAATTTAAAAATCCAAAAAAGGAGAAAAAAAATATAGATGTGGATGGTGGAAGGAGAAGCTAATTACGTAACTGCCCCTATGCATGAGAATTAAATAAAATTAATGAAATTTAATTGAAACATAATTATAAATGTCATTTATGAGATAAATTAGATAACTCATATATTTATTGATATGAAAGAGATGGAGAGATGAAAGAGAAAATAGAAAATTCAAAAAATTGAGATAAAAAATAAATATGAAGATCGAAAGGAGAGAGCTTCTTAGAATTGTTCAATGCATCAGCTTTATATATATATATATATATATATATATATATATATATATATATATGTATATTTTGATATGGAAGAGATGGAGAGATGAAAGAAAAACTAAAAATTAAAAAAATTGACATAAAAGATAAATAGAATAAATATTATATATATAATATAGATTTGGAATATGAAAAGTTAATAATGAATAAAAAGTGGAAAAAAATTAAATGAGACTTAATTGAAATATAATTACAAATAGTATTTATGAGATAGATTTGATAACTCATACATTTATTGATATGGAAGAGAGTGAGAGATGAAAGAGAAAATAAAAAATTAAAAAAATTAACATAAAAGATAAATAGGAGTGATGAAATGAGGAGCTTCTTAGGATTGCCAAATGCATTAGGTTTATATATATATATATTAGAGGTTAATAGGGGTGCATAGCAATTTGTTATACACCAAGTGTGATGCATTATCTAGGTCATTAATTTAACAATCAATGACTCAGATCCTATTCACTTAATGGTCCAAATTTTTAAATGGATAGAATTTTAAATCGATGACCCAAATCATGCACCACACTGGGTGCATAGCAAATTGCACATCCATTTTTCTCTATTAATTAACACTATTTATGCTCTTCTATTGGAGACTTTTTTTTCTATGCCCCTCTGACCCACCGGTATCCAAAATTACTATCACCTGATTAACAAAAATTATTTCTATTGGAGACTTTAAAATGCATATAAGGAGTAAGCCAACTTTTAATTTTTCATATATATTAATGCTAAGCCAACTTTAAGGCTTCCACACACACATATAGTTTCAACGATGATGCTCAAAGCATATTATTTATTATTTAAATGTTTAATATATCATCATTACTGTTCTCTTGATTCTTATTTAAGAAAAAAATTAAGTTACTTTTTTTTATATTTTCTCTCTTTTTATATATGATCTAGTCTCTTATGCTTATTATTAAAGAAATAACTATTCGATTTAACGACAAGTGCTAGTCTTTAATTTTAATAAGTGCTAATTAACACATCAAATACTCAATCTTCAAAGTACAATCACAAGAGACAAATTCAAAAGCGATAAAGCATGTAATTTAATTCAATACAATGCACATTTACTACACATATTTTCCTCTTTTTATTTTATTTAATTTAAATATTAAATAATTTATTATTTATTCAAAATATAATTGTTTAGTTGACATTTTATTGTGTATTAATTTCTTTATAAAATTATATTATCATTAAAATGAATTATTTTATTTTTTTGCCCCCTCCTAATATTTAATCTTGGTTCCATCTTGTAAGACAAATAAACTTTTGTCTTTTGTTCTTTTTTTCTCTTGGCCTCACACTGAGGGGATGCGTGTAGGAGAATAATGCAGAGGAAGAATAGGAGGAGGCTTAAAACTACAAAGGGAATGAGAGAAAAACTTTAGGATCGTCAAGAAAGATATTAAGGGGACCCTTAGGCTTTGTTTGGATTGTGGTATTAAAAGAGATAAGGTGGTAGATGGGTGGGTGGAGTAAGTTAAATTATATTTGGATAAAAAAATATAAGAGTTATAAGATATTTGCAAGGATGAGTTATACCTCCAAACTCTAATTTTTTTATTCTACCAAATTGGTGGAATAAGGATGAATGATTTTTTTTAGCAAAATTATTCTTTTAAATAGCTATTTATATTTTTTTCCTAATTCATTAAAGATGACATTTTTATATTATTTTGATTCATAGTAGAGAGAACAGTTGACTTGACTAAATTTCGACGTTTCATTTGTTATTTTGTCTATTTTATTTCCATTTTATAGTTACTTTATTATTGCATCTAGTAATTTCTATTCACTCACAATTATTTTTCTCGTGCTGATATTTTGTCATAATATTTTTAATCTATTGAATGCCATCATAATTTTATCATCATATTTTTTCAACTACCTATACTTTTCTATGTCTTTCTCTTTCTCATGTAGTTAATCTCAGCTCAAGTGCCTATATTATTTTTACTTTAGTAGCTTAAGATATTCTCAAGGCTCATATTAATGTAATTGTTATATTATCTTTTCACTCTTCTTATATTTATTAATTCTCATCTTCAATCCCTTCTCTCTTTTATTTCTAAGAGAATAAAAAGATAAAAATATTATGAAAGGGAAATATAAAATAAATGAGGAGGAAAAAATATGAGATACAAGAGAAAGTAAGATATATAAAGAGGAAAAAGAAAAGACAAATGAAATAAAAATGAAAAAGATAACTAAAAAGTTTCACATGAAAAATCAAATAAATATAAAATATTACTATATTATTCAGGGGTAAAAAATAATAGGTACATAATAAGGGGTAAAAGTGACTTTTATTCAAATTAATCTTTCATATTCTATATTTATAATGTTAAACATGATTAGTTTTTTTTCAATCCACCATTAGAATTTTTTGTTCAAACATGAGATTAGTAATAATCCATCATACTCCACTCCCTCGTCTCATGCTCCATCATTCCATCTCATCCCTCCAATAGGGGATTTATGTTTATCCCTTTACATGTTTTTAATATTTTATCCATAAAATTAGAAGATTGAGTTTTCCTTGGTTTTGTTGATTCTAGAAGTTGGAAAACACCAATTTTAATGATGTAGGATCATCCTCATGATAGGTTAATTCCTTATAGAAGTTTAATTATATTCCTAAGCCTTGAAACTTTACATCAAACTCATCAGGGCGAAGGCAAGCATCGTATCGCCTTTTTAGCAACAGGATCGTGTCGCTCTCAATGCGGCTTGTGTTGACCGACCAAAAAGAACAATATGAGGTCAGATGCGGCGCGTATCTTCTACACGTGGACTATTTCAACCTTTATCCCTGTGCATCCTCCAAAATTCTAGTTTCCAACCCTCCTAGATGCATAATCGAGCTCACGCATCGTATCATCTCAATGACAAAGCCCCTTATACCTCCCTATACATTCCATCCATTCACGAACCTACTAAATTTTACATCACTATCTAACAAATAGACGAATCACAAAGAGCACCAAGAATCCAAAGCAAATCTAGATGAGATAACACCGGCAAACCATTCCAGAGAACTAACTCAAATGATATGTTCGAGAGAAAGGAAGTATGGGGCAAAGGGAGAAACAAAGTACTAGCCTAAGAAGATGGAGCCAAGAAGAAGCTGAGCAATAGAGAACTCTTTCAATAGGGACGCTATAAAAGGTCAACTACGAGGACTAAAAAGAAAACCCGAACGGATTCGAGTCGGATCTAAGTATTTGGGCCTACAAAGAAATGAGCTCACAAGTTAATTAATCCTAATTGGTGGACTAAATGTTTTTTATGTATTCACTATAAAAAAATATTTTTTTTATGTTTTAAAAAAAACAGGTATGAGATTATGGTGTCGATTTTAATATGATAATTTAGACATAATCCTTAAACTTTATTGTTCTATTTTCCTTATCCACTTATCTTATTTCATCTACTCTGTCAATTTCAATCATCCATACAATATAGTATGATCATGTTTGTTTTTACTTATCAATGTTTTATTCTCCACATTAGTGCGGCATCTCCTAAATACTTTTAAACAAGGTTCCACCACCGGCTCGTATGTAGTTGTTAAACATTAAAAAGAATGAATTGATTCTATAAGGAGTTCAAAGAACAAAACCATGCAGCATTCCATTGCTCGCTGATCCAATCAGAGAACTCACTGTACAAAGTCTTAAGATGGACTGAGGAAGTTATCCAGGGGAAAGATTCAGTGTCGTCACAGGAATATCCCCTAAAATCCTTTAAAAATAATACACTCAAATCAATCTATCAAGTCGTCACAACCCGTCGTCACAAGCTGGCATGTTTCCCTATTACGCTAGATTCCTTTGTATGCAACCCTAGATCATCCCGCCAAGGCTTGGTCTAGGTGAGGATGTACAAATAAGGACTCAGGTTAGTGTCGAACTCAACATATGGATCGTCACGATGAATCTTCACAAGCAAACACTCCTTGTCATGATAGGTTCCCCGATTACACAACTTTGGGTGATCCCAGTCAAGGGTGATCCCAAATAAAGAGTTGCCACCGAGACTATTGATAGTGACTAATCCTTCCCAAAAATGCACGCCAATTGATCATCTTGGTGTGAGACATATAAAACAGGGAATAGTCACACCCGTCCGTCACAAGCTAGCTGTTCTTTAGTAGTCGTGACATATTTCTTGGTTACACAACCCTGGACGATCCGATCAAGGCTTGGTCCAGATGAAAAAGAACGAACGTAGACTTAGGGATACGACTACTTCAAAGATTTCTCGATTCTCAATAGGTGTGACAAATTCCTCGGTTACACAACCTCGGGTCTAACCAGAATGAAGAGAATCAGTAAATCGATGAAAATTCAAAAAATTGGCCAAAAGTAATATAATTTAAGTTTCTGTGATGTCACAATCGTGAGACATGATTTCACGACCGTGATTGATATGGTCACAGCCGTGGGTGTGAACCTCACGACCATGAGCCGAACGTAAAGAAAATGTGTCCTAGTCACAATCATGAAGATGATCTTCACGATCGTGAACCTGGGAAGCACATGTCGTGAAGATGGTCTTCATGCCCGTGACGTGACGAATGATAAAAAGAGAGTTACGATCACCGCTGTGAGGATGAATTCACGACTGTGAACATAAAATCACATACCATGAAGGTTGGCTCACGCCCGTGAACGAGGGGGAGATTGAAGAGGCATCGAAAGCCCTCACGCCCGTGAACTCTGAGTTCATGGCCATGAGGGGACTTCATGATCCATGAGGATAGGTCAAGAGCCGTGAAGGACAGAGTTATGAAGGAAGCACTTCACGACAATGAACCCGAGTCACGGTTGTGAGATGTACTCCACGGGCTATGACAGACCTGATGAGAAGTTATTGTTGATTATTATTAGTATTTAATGAAAATCCATGGATGATGACAGATTAAGGAAGAAGTTATTTTAAATATTGAAAAGATATTTTATTTGATATTCTATCATGTTCTATCAATATTAAGGACTAATATGTGGACAAGATAAAGGATCACCATGCTTCACCTTAGCTAAATGTTGAGGCCGACATGCATTGAATGTTGGGAGCGACATCGTTAATGATGATGGGGTCTAGTAGGATAGTTGCTACCCAGTTCATGTTGCTTGACCTTCTCCCCACCTTGCGACGAATGGATTACTCGAGCATCCTTTGTTGAATCTAGGATCACGAGATTATTTTGGTTATCACAAATTTGTGAGGGAATTTAGTTTGGGCTAATGAGCTTGTTGAATTATTCTGAAAGACAGGATTTTCGTGTTCAGAGAATGATAGGTCGACCAAAGTTGATGAACGGTTGATCATATGTGTGCAGGAAGATCCTATGTGTGCAGCGGTCGTCCAAAGATTGAGAAGTGGTCGATCGATGTAAAGAGCAAAGATCAAATAAGTAAAGTCAAAGACTGAGCGGTCGACCAAAGGTATTAAGAGGACGACCGAAGACAAGTTTGAACAGGAGAGGTCGCCCGATTAAAAATAGTGGGCGATCGAAGGCTTTACACCAACAATTACAAAGGTTGGCGGTCCAAGGAGAAGTGGACGCCCAGTGAGGAGACTTAGCCGAAGA
>LTAE01006506.1:0-25184 GCA_001647135.1 Pontederia paniculata
TAAGAGAATTCTTTTGAATCAGCGGAAATATACCTTAAGTTTACTTTCTGATCTTGGTCTCTCAGGTGCCAAACCTGTTGTTACTCCTCTTGAGCAGAATCATAAGCTTACAACTTTTGAATTTGATCAGGACCTTCGGCAACAGTGTGTTTCTCCAGCAGCTGATGATCTAGTTTTTGATCCTTCAATTTTTCAGCGTCTCATTGGTCGTCTACTATATCTTACTAATACCCGGCCGGATATTACTTATGTTGTGCGACATCTCAGTCAGTTCATGCATTCACCGAAGGTCTCTCATCTTGACGCGGCGCTCAGAGTTGTTCGCTATCTCAAACGATCACCAGGGTGTGGTCTATTTTTTTCTTCTACTGCAGATGTATCAGTTTCAGCATACTGTGATGCGGACTAGGCCTCTTGTGCCTTTACTCTTCGATCTGTCTCTGCTTTTTGCATTAAAATTGGTGACTCCTCGTCTCTTGGAAGTCTAAGAAACAAGATACAATCTCCAGATCATCCGTTGAGTCAGAGTATCGTAGCATTGCTTTAGTCGTTGCTGAACTCATTTGGCTTGATCGTCTCTTCACTGAGTTATCTTTGCCATGGAGATTCTACGGTCTAATAAGAGAATTCTTTTGAATCAGCGGAAATATACCTTAAGTTTACTTTCTGATCTTGGTCTCTCAGGTGCCAAACCTGTTGTTACTCCTCTTGAGCAGAATCATAAGCTTACAACTTTTGTGATAATAGTGCTGCAATTCAGATTGCTTAGAACTCTATCTTTCACGAACGGATAAAACATATTGAGGTTGATTATTATTTCGTGCGTGAGCGTGTTCTTCAGAAGTTTCTTCAGTTGTGTCATGTGCCCACGGCGGATCAGCTAGCAGATTTGCTTACTAAACCTCTCAGCAAACATCAACATGATTTTCTGATTGACAAGTTGGGTCTGTTCGATCTCTTCCAGCCTCCAACTTGAGGGGGCGTGTTGGTCATAACAGGGTCTTTGAGTAGACTGTAACAAGTGTTATTTGTACAAACCGTTTTCTATTTTTACTGTAGCAGTCGAGCAACGGTCGTCCGTTCCATTGCGCTCGAGTAACGGTCGTCTGTTCCATTGATCTCTCGATCAATGGTCATCCGCTCGATCAATGGACGCCCGCGCTCTCGACCAATGGTCATCCGCTCCATTGATCTCTCAATCAATGGACGCCTACGTGCTCGACCAATGGTCGTCCGCTCCATTGATCTCTTGATCAATGGACGCCCGCACGAGATATTTTTTATGTACGTATCTGATACGCTGGGCTCTACTTCTTCTAGAATGCTTCCGGAAGGTTCGGTGGTTATTTAGTGTACATAGCAGTATAAATAGAAGGGAAGTTACATGTAATATTTTGAGAACCTCTTGAATAAAATTTGATACATCGTGTTCTTCCCCCGAATTTTTCTCACGGACGATTTCTTCCTCTGGTTCAATAATGGCGTTATGATCGCTTGATTCAGAAGGCTTCTATTTTTGACACATGTAAATCTAGCAATTAACTGGTTCTCAAACTCTGTTAATAATCTATAAGTACTCAGCAGCATTGGCATTAATTATTTTATTGAATTGCTTACAATCCTGCCACTGTTGGTATAAGAGTTGTTCATAATTAGGAGGGAGGAAAACTCTGGAGTAGTTGCTTCATCTTCATTCAGGTCTGAATCGATGCCTTCTCTTGGTGTCGTCGAGTCGCTTGAAGTTGTTTCCACCAAGTAGTCGCTCTACCCTTGAGTTTGTAAGTCGCCAAGTGTACTTGATTGCCTTTTGGATTGTCCGTGTACTTAAAAGACCATTCAACATCATCTATCTAGTCAAGAAACTCTTCTAGGCGCAACTGTCCATTGAAATTGGGAATATCCATTTTTATCTTGATTCGATGGGTTGTGTAGCTGCAGTTTTCGGATGTCTATCAACTAAGTCTTCATTGTTTGACACCACAGGGGATTCAATCATTGTTTTTTATTTCTCCGTCCTTCTTCGTTCGTCCTATTTGAAGGTTAAATTGCATCATCATAGCACTAAGTTGTCAGCATTTGTTCCTTCATCTCTTCGAACTCGAAACTCAAGTTGACGAAAGCGGCTTGAGTTGGTACGCTATTCATCTTGTTCGTCTCCTTCTTCTCTGATATCAATTGGTGCAACAAGGTTCAAATTGTGAGACCAAACTTGTGATTCAACAGAAACTTCAATAAGTAAGTAAAGCAACAACAGATAACTACATGTCGCGAGGCAGCACGTCAACGGAGGAACACTCTGTGCTAGGTCGATTCCTTCTAACAAACTAAAATAGATTCCTTCTCACTTTATTATCGGTTCATGATTAAATTTTAAAATCAAGGATGTGAAGCAAATATAAGTCTAACAATGACCATCCAATTTTATTTTTTTCTGTTATCCTACTGCTTTTAGGACTTATATTATTAACATTTAAATAATTAAGCCTAAGGTGCATAAAAAATTAACTTTTCTCTTTCAATATTGTCTTCTAAAAATAATATAAATAATTATATATATATATATATATATATATATATATATAGCGGTGCCCTCGAGTAAAATATTTGTGTACATAATTTGCGGGTTATTTAATAAAAACCTTATTGACTTTTCAATTATTTTGATATTTCATTTTGTAAATTAGCATCCTTATATATTTTTCCAATATCATTATTATAGCTCATGTAATATTATTAATATGCATTCACATATTTGTTTGTGTCTTAGTTTCAGAATATAAAAGATATTTCTTTTATATAATTTCAATTATATATGGCTTCATCGACCTTTTTATTTGAATTATCACCTCAAAGTTTGTTCGGAATATCCAAAGGGGTTAATCTTTTACATGAGAGCGGATTGACTTTTTTATTTTATTTTGCTTACGCCTAACACTCGAGCAATTTCGGAATTTCAAAAACATCAGTCTTTTTACATGGGATCGAATTGAGTTTTTAAATTCTTTTTGGGCCAAAATTTTTATTTATTTTTTTACTTCACATAGAACCCTCTAACCAAATAATTAAATATATTAAGAGAATTATTAATGTGATGATATAAAAGGTAAAATGAAAATTAAGGATAAGATAAAAAAATAAAGGGGCAAAAAGAGAAGAAAAAAAAGAAAAAGGGAGCAAGCAACGAAGAGGCGGCTCTTCTCACTCAGACTCAAACTACCATCCACCCCTTCACGATACCGTTCGTTCCCTCTCCTCCTATTCCTTCTCAAATAAAGACTCCTCTTTTATTTATCCCCCGCTCTCCTCCTCCTCCTCCTTCCCGTACTGCTCCATCGCCGCCACCGCCACCGCCACCGCTGCCGCCGTTTCCACCTCCTCCTTGCTCCTCTCGCATCCTCCAATCGATTGCCCTCCGTCCGTCGACGCCGTTCGTCCTCCGCATCCGCTGCTTACCTGTTCGGCGGCCCTCCGCGGTCCCTGCGTCGTCGGTGGTCGATCGTGTCGTCCTTGAGCGATTCACCGGTGGTTTCGCTTGATTCCTTGCTGCAATCGTCGGGGCCTTCTTCGATTCGTGGGGGAGGGTTTCGATCCTTCCGCTGTGCAGTCTCTCGTTTGCGTTGGATTCGGTCCCCCCTTTTCTTGACTCGATTGAAAATTAGGGTTTTGAGGAGGTTGTTCGGAAGATGCCGCGGAGCTCGCGCCACAGATCTCACCGCTCTCGTAAGCACTCGCGGGATCGGTCCGTATCTGAGGACGAAGATGAGTTCCTGCCCCGGGACAAGAGGCCGAGGGAGGAGGAGCCCGCCGCGAGTTCGGGCGTTAGGGTTTCTAGGGATCCAGAGTCCGAGAAGCGGATATTGGTGCGTGCTCCGGAGGGGAAGGACGCGGGCGGCCTCAGCAATGGTGATGCTTTTTCGGAGCATGGAAAGAAGCGCAAGGGGGGGAGGGTTGAGGAGGCAACAGACAATGATCGATGGAATGGAGGTGAGGATGAAGACTATAAGAGGGCGAAGGTCGAGGACATTGGACTGGATAAGAATTCAAAGTCGAAGCATGTTGCTGCTGATCTGAAGGGAAGGTCTAGCAGAACACGGGAGGGCTCAAACGAGGATAGTGTTGGTAATGGCAAGTCAGAGTCTGGTAGACGGAAGGCTGAAAAGGACTCAAGCTACAGAGATAGTAGCAGCGGTCTGCACAAGGATGTGAAGGAGGACAGGGAACGAGGTTCAGATAGGGACAGGGAAAGGGTTCCGGAGAAGGATAACGAACGCCTTTCTGGGAGGGACAAAGAACGAGCTGAAAGGGAACAAGAACGTGGTTCAGAGAGGGATAGATATGGAGTTTTGGAGAAGGAGAGAGAGCGAGCATCCCAGAAGGAGAGAAACAGGGAAAGGGAGGCCCATGATGTTGGCTATGAAAATTCTGATTTTCTGCGCAACAGAAAGCGTGGTTCTAAAGCTGAAATTAATGAAGAAGAACGAGTGTCAAGGAAGGATGCGAGAATAAATGGTAAGTACTGAATATTTTGTTTCCTGTTTCTTGCGTAGCTCGTTTAGCTTGCTGGCTTGAACTGTCAGAGATCTGCAGTAGTTTGAGAACTGAATGGGCTAAGTTTCCCTACACATAATTACACAGAGTTTCTGATATGTAGATCGAATCATTTTCAGTTGTCTGTTTTTATCAGGATTAACTACACAAAAACTTGTTTTTTACATTAAAATGCAAGTTATTTAAAAACGAAGGGAATGGTGCCTTTTCACGGTTGTGCAATTTTTTTTATAACTCATTGTTTTAACATGTAACATTAAGGGATCATGATCATGAAAGCAAGTATGAGTAAGATTGTGGTCTGTTTGACATTTTGGTTCTGCATTTTTCTTTTGCTTAACATGTGCTAAGTTATGCTGCTGCAGGGCTTTAGGTGTTAGTTTTTTTTTTCCTTTTTACATGCTAGCATGTCTCTACCATTCTTGGCGAACAATTGGCATTTGGATTTCAGTCATTCTGACCTTTTCACCACATAATATTTGCTTCAACATGAAGTTCTTTCTACAATAATATCAGTTGTGAGCTTGAGACACTCTGTGCCTTGCTCATGTATGATGTTATACCCAAATTGTTCAATAGCAAGTGCCAGTTTATATGCTTCCAGAAAGGCAATTGAAATTGGATTGTCTAACATGATATCCACTTTCTTTTTTGTGATGGATTGTATTGATGTCGATTACAAGAGTAGATTATCTGGCATTTCCCCTAAGATATGGCTCTTGTCGGATGCAGGTTTCTTGTAGAAGGTTATGGTTTAGCAGTAACAAATGCACAAGTTTTAAATATTTTATAAACTTATTGAAGTGGAAGTTTCGATATGTCGTAGGCAGTAGATAGAGAAGGGCATGCCTAACCAGAACTCTTTTTTGTGCAAGAAGCTCAGTGAAAGTACAAAACATGATATATTGATTCATAGGATCAAATAGAAACTCCAAAAGAAGAGACTAGAATGAATACATGGTGAAGACTGAAGACTTGTGAGTGAGGTTGCTCTGGAGCGAAATGGGATGTATTGATGTCCTACAATTAGTTTGGTTGTTTCTGTCAATTACTCTTTTTTGAGGAAACCAAATAGGCTGCAGACCATTTAACTTCCTGTCATGAGCTAAGATGGATGGCTACAAGGATGGTTCGGTGTTTCACTGCATGTGTAAGCTGATGAAGGATAAAAAAGTGTACAAATGTCAATTAATGTAGTCAACAGTGAAAAGATTTATTTCTGTGTCGGTGTTAAAGAGCATGAACCTTATCTGGGTGCATTGCTATAATCCTCTGGGCAAGGAGATATTGTGAAGGAACTAACCTTATCTGGGTGCATTGCTATAATCCTCTGGGCAAGGAGATATTGTGAAGGAACTACATGCCTGCCAGTTTTATTGTATTGTTTAGGTTGAGATCGTCTTTTGTGTAAATGTATTTCTTTGAGAGAGACATTTATGTAATATAGTAGGAATTTTCAGAAGCAGCACTTAGATAGTATGAAAGGTCATGCTTTCAACTTTGGTTGGTTTCTTTTATAACTTTTAAGTCAACAACTAGAAATTAAGTTATGATCTTTTGTAACTAGGAGGATAAGTTTTGTACTGCTTTCCATTTAGGCATCCATGTGTCCTGAACCCTGAAAATATTTGTTGCATATCTTTTATGGTTTTATTCCATTTTCATTCTTTTTGTGCCATTTGATTCTTTTTTAAAACTTATAATTGGCTTTCTGCCTCTTATGTTGAATATATTAGGTTACTATGTCTTGCTTTTGAAGAGGAATATGACTTCTGTTTCCTTTTTTTGTCCAATTATGTATACGCAAAGTAAGTATCTGTTGGTTTATTATCCTTTCACATATAAACACATTACGTTGCCTTTTCCAGACACTAATTTGCTAGATTTTATCTTATGATTAATTTGCTTCTTTTGTTTGTTATCAGAACTGCAAGTGCAAGATGTGATTCCCAACACTGAGTTAGAAAAGAGAGTTAATAAAAACATGAGGGATGGTTCTGAAGATGATAAATGGCTGCATGATGTTAGAGATATTGATGATAAGAGACTATCTTCTAGAGATGATCATCCCAAACATAGAAGCTACAGAGATGAAAGACGTGAAGATGGAAAACATAGGGATAAAAAGTTGGATGATTTTGACAGGGATCATAGACACCGGGATGACAAGCGCCGTGATGAGCGCCCAAGAGAATGGGCTTCTGAAAGGTCTGAAAGTAGGTCTTTCAGAGATGATGTAAAGATTGTGGATAGCCGATATCGGAAAACTAAACAGGATAATGGTAATGAATATGATGGAGTTTCATCTGTTGATGATCGCAACATCAAGTCTAAGGATTATAGAGGAAGGAATCGGTTCCCTGATGAATTCGAGGATTACAATGAGATAAAATCTCGACATGTGAAGGAACAACAGGAAGATGCCGATAAAAATTTTCTTACTAGTAAAACTGATTCCCAAATGGGCAAATCCACGTCAGACTACCGAAATTCTGATAAACTTGATTCAAGTCTTAGAAACAACCGGCAGAAAATTACATCAAGTTCTAATGCATATCCTGTCAAAGATCAAAGCAGGTATTTTTATGTTCCTTCTACTCTCCACCTAAATTTCTTTCAATTATTGATCTTTCTAGCGGCTCTTGTGATCATATAATATTCACAGTATCATTAAAAAAAATCCAGTGTAATATTTGTTTCTATTTAATGGCATTCTGCCCATGCTTTCATGATGTCAAAACATCATTAGTGTTTCATGTCATGATGATCTCTTTTCTGGATCTTTTGTTCCTAAACGTAAGAGAAGGTATTATAAAGATTGCAGGGTTGGTCATGCATTATATAATGTTTATAAATTTTTTAAACTCATCTTCATCTGTTTCATGCAGCAGCATTGGAGTACTATTTTTAGAGTATTTATCTGTATTGTACACTAACTAAAAAGTGCATGTAATTTAGGAGATTATTTTATGCATTTCATATTGAAAAAAAATATCTAATTTATTGCATTGCATTGTTCATGAAGTTTAAAAGTTTTGCCTGGTATGCTGATATTCTGTTGGCTGTACCTTCCCTTTTGGGTTTCATCATGTTGCAGACAAATACCTGGTTGCATACGGGTCAGACATGGGCTGAAAGCTTTTCAAATCCGTATTAAATAAACATGTTTTCCTTCTAGAAAAAACAAATTGCTTCAGCACAGACAATAACTTTTCAAAATATGAACGGGGACCCCTTTTGTATTGCCCTAATAATATGTTGGTTGATGAAGTTTGAACACTACACTCATACTCTTTTCTTTTTCTTTCTCTTTCTCAAAATAAATTGCACATACCTCTATAAGCAATCGTAATGGTTTCTTTTTCGTATCTTCAGGGATAGCATTAGACAAGTGGAATCTGCATGGAAAGAGCCATCCTCCGAAGACAGATCTCGTCCTAGTGCAAGTCGTTCAACATCTTCAGGAGTTCATGAGAGGGTTTCTTATACTAGATCAGAGAAGGTCAAACTAAAAGCTGATATCCATTCAGCTGAAACTTATGTCGAAGCTGCTGCTTCTACAAAGTACGAAAGGACACCAATGTCTGATGTCCATATTTCACCAAATCAAAGAAGAGAAAGGTCATCATCTATTAGTGATAGACGATTTTCAGACAGAACTGGTGCTAGGCGCAGCTTTGATACTGAAGTAGCACAAAAAAACATCAGCTTGAAAGATCGAGATCGAGCGGAAAAGGCAGTCCTGGATGACTTGTCACATAATGATGTGAGTAACAGGGAGTCCACACCTGCTGGTTCATCTATTAACCGATCAAGTCACTTCACTGGAAATTCACCCAATCATCTGCTCCCTCCGCCAGCCATGAGGTTACCGTCAGACAGTCCTTCAGTTTTGGGTTCATATGATGATGAGAGATCTCAAGTTGGTGATAGAAAATCTCACAGTCGTTATAAGAGAACGGGTGATCTTGCTTTTGGCAGAGGTCATTCAAATGCTTGGAAGAATGCACCATCTTGGCATTCTCCATTGGGAAATGGTTTCATCCCTCTCCAACATGGTGTGCCACCTGCTGGGTTTCATCCACCCGTTCCACAATTTCCAGGTCCACCTTTGTTTGGTGTCAGACCACCTATGGATTTGTCTCATGGCGGGGTTTCTTATCACATGCATGATGTGGCTGATAGTTTTCATGGTCATGGTCGCCCATTTGGGTGGCATAATGCACTTGACCAGTCATGCCCTCCACATATGCAGTTATGGGATGGAAGCAATGCTGTCTTTGGTGATGAACCACATATGTATGGAAGGCCAGACTGGGACCATAATAGGCACCTATTAAACACCAGAGGATGGGAAATGAATGCTGAATTGTGGAAGTCTCAAAATGGTAGCATGAATGCAGATTTTCCTACACCAAAGAAAGAACAGGAGTGTTTGGTCGATCCCCTAGCAAATGAAACTCAGATTACACAACATGGTCATCAGACCCAAAATGAGAAGTCCCAGACCCTTTTGGAATGCTTGCCAACTGAAGGCATTGAATCAAAGCTCCCAAGTGATTCTCCCCATTACAATAATGCTAGTGAGGGTTCTCGAAGACTTCAAAACAAAAAATTATCTGAGTCATCTAAGGTGTCTGGCAACCAAAGTGTCAATTTTGTTGCTAATTACCTCTCTAGGTTGGACATCTCTCCTCTCCTTGCTGATTCAGATTTGTATGAAAAGTGCACATCATTATGTGCTCCCAGTGTCACAGATCACGGGCACTTCCAGGTATTTAGAATTTCAGCATTATTAAAATTCACTAATAAATTTTCTAAAAAAAAGATCACTAATAAATGCCAAATTTAATCTTCATTTCTTAGCTTTCATTAAACAATAAATAATTGATTTCAGAATGATAACGGTGGTGGTTGGAGGAGATTGAATGCTAGGAGCGAGATCATGAGGTCATTCCATCCGAAGGCAGAATCCATTTTTCAGGTACTTGTCATTTTCAATCTAGATTTGTGTACTTTTTCTCATTTAAAATTTATGATTTCCATCTTAACCAAGATAAGATATCAAATGCTTTTTGTCTTCTGTTTCTTTTGAGCACTGTTTTGTTTTTTTAGAACTGTAGTTCCAGTGTATTTAAGTGGTTACATATGCATTGCAGAGTGCTATATCCTTGTATAAGAAGCAGAATGAGAGTTCAAAAGTGAAACTCCGTATCCCAATAATCAGTTCTGGAGAAAAGAAAGATCCTGCAGAGGATTCAGGCAAAGGTGAGGAGGAACAAGTTGGTGAGCCAAATAATTTTTTGGAGAAAACCCCTTCAACAGATGATGCTAGTGCCAGCAACATGGAAACAGAGGATGATACAACTATTAATCCACCAGATGATGCTGGTGGTACTACTAGTAACATGGAAACAGAGGATGATACAACTATTAATCCACCAGATGATGCTGGTGGTACTACTAGTAACATGGAAACAGAGGATGATACAACTATTAATCCACCAGATGATGCTGGTGGTACTACTAGTAACATGGAAACAGATGATGATACAACTAATACACATTCTGATTGTCATCCTGCTGAGGCTGATGACAAAAGGCCAAATTTCTGTTCAGGTGCTGTTATTTGTGCTAATGATCCTCAGGCTTGTGATACTCCAACTGAAGAGGTTAGGGTGAATTTGAGTCGGATACCTAATTCTCCTGAAAGTACACATTGAAACAATAATTATTCTGCTTCAAAATGGGGCCTGAGAACGTTTTTTTCTTTCAATTTTCTCGTTGTTTATGTTCTTTCCCCCTATTTTTATGGTTCCTCTGTTCCATTCTTATCTATCCACCAGTGTCAAAGAGGATCTCCTCTTTAGAGTTATTTCCTATGCATCCCTTATTTCTCATTTTACTATATTAATAAAAAATGTTGAGTATCGATTAGCCAAAGTTTTTAAGTGGAGTGAGTGCGTCATTTACCTTTTTTTCTATTTTGTTTGTTTCAATATTTCCCGTAAGTCTAAAATTTTTACTTGGATGACAAAGGAATTGAGTGGTTTTTTTATCCCAAAGAAGTGTCCCTTTGTTGTGGATGGATGTATTTTCCTGCCATGGACTTCTATCAATGGGTGTATCATAATTTTAATTTAACTTTTTTTATATAACTAAATGTTAAACAGTGTTTTCCCCCAAAAGACATTTTTTTCTTTTGCAACTTATCTTTTGAGATTATTGATTAATTACAATAAAACAACTAGCTTTTTTTTCGTTATTTGCTGTTATTTTAGAGTTTTATATTTATTAAAAAATAAGTTCTGTTTAAATTATCCCTTTCATTCATGTTAACATGGTGAAGAGACTTGAGGAAAGAAAAACTCACTAGTAAGATTAAGGGCTTGTTTTTGAAAAAAAAAAATTTGATAAGCACTAATGTTTATAAATATTTTAAGTGCTGAAATTTATTTTAAAATATGAGTAATTATAATAAAAGTGTTGATAATATCAACAAAAGAAGTGTCCCTTTGTTGTGGATGGATGTATTTTCCTGCCATGGACTTCTATCAATGGGTGTATCATAATTTTAATTTAACTTTTTTTATATAACTAAATGTTAAACAGTGTTTTCCCCCAAAAGACATTTTTTCTTTTGCAACTTATCTTTTGAGATTATTGATTAATTACAATAAAACAACTAGCTTTTTTTTCGTTATTTGCTGTTATTTTAGAGTTTTATATTTATTAAAAAATAAGTTCTGTTTAAATTATCCCTTTCATTCATGTTAACATGGTGAAGAGACTTGAGGAACAATGAGTATGTATTTTTTTAGATTAAATTATCAACCACTTTTAAAGAAAAACTCACTAGTAAGATTAAGGGCTTGTTTTTGAAAAAAAAAAATTTGATAAGCACTAATGTTTATAAATATTTTAAGTGCTGAAATTTATTTTAAAATATGAGTAATTATAATAAAAGTGTTGATAATATCAACAAATAGTTGTCATATTTTTTAAAAGAGTTGCAATATTTTTTAAAAGAAATATATATTAACATATTTTTAAAGTTATATGATAATAATATTAAAAATATGTATAAAAGAGTAATATGATTGATTAAGAAAAACAAGTCAACAAAATAAGAAAATTATGGATCTTTTAATATCACTAATATGCATTTATTTTCATAATAAGTATAATTATGATTAAATTAGTTAGCAAAATAAACTAATATTACTCCTCGGCTTCCTGTTCCGGCTCTTCTGTGCCTGTCTTCGTCCGAACAAGCATTGTCTTCACCGGTTCATTTTTTAGATGTGGCGATCCAAAATTGGCTCTTTTCGAAATTCAAATGAATTTATTTACTCAAAGAAAAAAAAACGAAATACAGGTCCGACTACAATAATATGATGCACACCGGAAAAAGAAATATTCAAACAAAAGGAGTAGTCAAATAAGCAACCCGCTCATATGCGTTTCCTCAATTAAGATACTCAATGAAGTTCAATCTTACGTCAGTTTTCAACATTTCTTCTTTTAACCATCTGAGTTTTTTTCTTGCCAACTGAAATCTTACTTAAATAGTTAAACTTAAAAGTAATGCATATGTATCGCGCGTGTGTTTACATAGTTTACTATAATAATCGAATATTGTCAAAATAATCAATTTGGATGACAATTCAGTGAACACGTAATATCCAAGATCACAATCGAAAATATCGATTAAATAATTCATTAATTTGCTCTATATTTTAATGTATGGGAAAAAGGATATAAATGACAAAACTGTATAAAAAAACAAAATTTTGATTAAGGTGAAAATAGTAGACATAATAATTAAATATCTGGGTAAAATTATATTTTTCATATGATAGTATTTACTCCTCAATATTTGTACTGTTATGAATAAAATTTTAAAAGGAAAAAATATCACGTACATAATCCGAAATCACCTAAGAGAGATGGATTCTGACGATGCGGATAGAGAACTCACGAACGACCTTTGCTACTTTATAGGCTGATGTAGTGTCGTCGTCCATCCCATGCACCCAATCTTCACATGCGCTTGTTTCCTCTCTCTACAATTAATCACTAATGGCCTACTTTTTTGTCATTTTCGTTATCAATCGCTCGACTATCGTCCTCAAATTCGTCATGAATATGGATGTAACAACGGATGTGTGTTGCACTGGCAGATGTGATCAACGAAGGCAATGGCCATTTTTGCTATCAAATTTGCAGATGTCGCAATAGCAGGCAAATGTAATATTCAAGCAGAGAGTGACCGAGGTGATCGTACTATAACAATCTCTCACTTGACCGTCTAGGTCATTAGGTTAGCACTCTCACTATTCGTGCACAATCTAACTGAAAGTTTTGACTTAGAGTTTCATTATACGTAAATACTCCATACATACTCAAATATTCCTAAGTCACATCAAGCTCATATGTTTGAGAAAGTTCTAACTGCTCAAGCTCATATGCTTTATTATTTTCTTTGTAAGAGAATCAGTCAATATATCACTTGTAGAAATATATGTCATTATCACTTTCTTTTATCCACTATATCCTAAATATAGTACTAAATCTCAATATGTTATCCCTTAAAATTGTTGGCCCCACTGTGTATCAAGCTTATTAGAGCTTGATTATCATAGTACATCGGTAGTGATCCTCTGACCAGATTGAGCTTTGGTTCCAAATGAAAACACCTAAGCCATATTTCATAGGTGGTTGTTGTACTGTAAGTAATAAACTCAACATCTTGTATGTGTCTAGCCACGCATCCCTATTTTTTGTTGTCTCAAGAAACGATCGCTCCACCAAGATGACCTAATGTGAACTTTCGGTCATCTATATCACCTCGAAGTTCGCATATGAATATCCTACTATCTCGAGTGTATCATCCTGATATGTCAATATTAATTGTATTATGCTTTTTAGATATTGTAGTTTCCTCTTAATAGTCTTCAAGTGTCTTTCTAGAATTACTTTGAAATCAACTAATTAGACTTATCGCACAAGTCAAATAGGACATCGTACAGAGCATTGCATACTTAAGCTCCCCACCGCTTTTACATAAGGCTTCCTAAGGGTTCTTGTCATGCATTGGGATATTGACTTTTACTAAGTCTTTTTCCAATCAATATCGATGTAGATGTGAAACTACTATTCTGCATGCATCTCGAACCTCCTGAGTACCTTATTAATTTATTTCTCTTGACTCAAACTCAAACTTCTTAAATTTCTATCACAATTGATTTGAATGTCAAGTACATTGGATGTTCTCTCCATGTCATTTCAAATCATCTGCTCAACTTTTCTTTGATATCATTGACAAATCCTATATTATTTTGGGCGATCAATATATCATCTACATATAGTAATAATATCATAAAATTGGTCCAACTTTTCTTGATATATACACAATGGTCCAATTAGTTTATCCTAAAATCAAATTGGACTATCGTCTCATGAAACTTCAAGTTCATTACCTAGACAATTGCTTTAAGGCGTACAACATTTTTTGAATATTATACACTTTATTTTCCTTATCTTTACTCGAAACTCTTCAGGTTGTCGTATATATACGTCTTCCGACGAATTTTCATTCAAGAAAGTTATCTTGACATCTATTTGAAACAATTACAAATTCATATATGCTATTATCGCTAATATTATTCATATTGAAGTAAGTTTAGTTATTGAAAAATAAGTCTCATGAAAACCTATTCGACTTATTGAGTATAATCTTTGGTCATCAATCTCGCTTTATGTCTATCAAAAGAACCATCAGTCTAATACTTTCTCTTAAATACCGTTTGCACCTTATGGATTGCCTATCTTCTAGCAAATCACATAATATGTACACTTTGTTTTTATTAATTGAGTCCATTTTTGTTTTCAAGAAAGTTGACCATGATTCCTACTCATTTCAAGTCATCGCTTCTTTATACAAAATATAATATGTACAATCCTCTATCTGCATATCAACAAAGTAACACGGCACCTCACACTCGTACAGAACATGATCATCCAAATAGACAGGTGTTATTCGATATCATTTTATTGGTGTTGATTATACTCGTGAAAATAATGAGTTCTTTCCACTTATTTCAAAGGTATATCATTTTGTGTAAAATCAACTCCCATTGTTAGATAGCCTAGTGTATCTTAGTGTTGTCTCCACCATCTCTTAGAATCGTTAAATGATCATCCTACTGCACATGCTCATTTTCGTTCTCAAGAAATTTAGTATCGACTCTCTATGAAACTTTTTTTCAGATGGAAGAATCTATACTATTTGAATTTTTCATTATTATCAAATAAATCTGCACATTTCCATCCTAAAGTCCAACTTGTCCATGAGCTGACTAGAAATTAATACGTGTGCTTTACATCTTCGCTCAACTCGAGCTTTCAGTCATTACATAACTCGTATGACGTTGATTCTATGGTCTTAGTGAGAATGAGAATTATGTTTTATACATAATTCGAGGTCATCATTATCTCGTTCTAAAAGTGTTTTGGCATACCTGAATGAGACAATATACATCTCACTTCATTCATTAGAATTATATTATTTCTCTATGTCACACCATTCTGTCGTGGCATATATGACATCATAGTTTATAAGTATGTCATCTGAAATGCAATAATTCTCATATTTTTGGAAGGAAATACTCTCCTCATCTATCTGTCCTTAGATACTTCATAGGTCTTCCTAATATTTTCTCTATTGTTGTATTGTATCTCTTGAAAATATCAAAAAAAATTTTTTTACTTTCCCTTTAAGAGGTAGACATAACAATATCTAGAGTGTAGTCAGTGAATATAATAAAGTACTTATTACTCTTGTATGTAAGAACATTCAATGGACCACAAATGTCTGAATAAACTAGTTCCAACAATTCAGTTGACCTTATCCCAATAAATAATGGGGTCCTTGTCATTTTCCCAGTCGAGCAACACTAAGTTCATATTCTTTATTTGTTCCCTTTTTTTAGTTTTTTAGATGTCCTAACTTCTCATGCTAGAAATCATAGTGAGACAAATAACACATAATATACTAAGAATAGTCTTTTATTTCATCACTTTTTATTATATTCAAGCAAAATAGGTGATGATCGAGCACATACATTCCGATTGCACACACCTTCATGTTCTTGCCTATAGTGACTCGATTACTATAATACCTAACTTCAAATTCCTTTTGCAAAAGGATGGAAACAAAAATCAAATGGTGTCTTATTCCTAACGCGTACAATACGTTCTTGAGTACCATAAAATTGTCACCTAGATCCAAGTTACACTCATCAATACCCTCAATATTTAGGTATGTGTTGTTGCCCATGTAAATCATTTGTTTCCATTTTGACAATTCTTTGAAGTCTATAAGACCCTCCTTGGTCTTGTTAATATGGCGAGTCGCACCCGAGTTGACCCATCACCGTTCGATGTTCGTCATCATCGCATTGCATTCCACCACGGTAGTGAAGGAGAACTTATTGGTGCCTCCGCCTTTTTGTTGTCTTCCGCCTCTATGTTCGCTTTGTGGACCCTTATTCCCGTCTTGACCAAATCTTGTGGGACAATTACCCTTGAAATGACTAAACTTCCCACATATATGGCAAGCCCCCTCTTGAAACCTTGTGCCCCTTGAGTTTAAACCGCCTCTTCCTAGCACTTAAGTTTGGCCAAGCATACTTGCAACGGTGAACAACGTGGGCTTCTTCCTCCTACTCTTCAACACTTTCCTCCATGCCTAAGACATCAATCTTCTTCTTTTCCTTGGATGTGTCTTGCTCAATGGTCAAGGTGGAAGGCGCTTCAATAACCAATTTAAGTGACGCATTCACTCGAACAGTCGTGGCGGTCATGACGAAAGCAAGAGGGATAGTGTTCAGCATCGAGGTTATCTACAACAATTCAGTATTGCACACCCTACAACTTTCAGGTCCTTTGCCATTACAATCATGTGATTTACATAGTCAGACACATTATCGTCCGACTTCATTTTACATGTGGTGTATCTATACAAAAGTAGTACGTTCATGTCCCTTTTGAACGCGTACTTATCTTTTAGAGCTTGTCAAAGCTCATAGGTGCTTTCATGAGTGTCAAAGACTCTTATCAAATTATCTTTTGTGTACATTAATATGAAGATTCTTACCTTCTCAGTCACCAGACTTTCTTTGCTTCATAGTTTTCTGCATGAGGTGTCTTCTACTCACTAGTGGCTTCTTCCTAAAGCTTCATGGGGTGACATCAACATAGCTTTGGAGGTTGTCGTGAACTAAATTGTACCTAGTTCTACACTCCAAATGTCGTAGTTGGTGTCGTTACAACAGTCCAGTTTGACTAGTTCGACGGCTATAAATTTCAACATTTTCGTTCACCATCACTGCTTGAATAGGGGAGGCAACGATGGTCGAAGAAAGCATAGATCACTACCTTTTGGGGTTCGAAGATTCAGCGAAGACGTGCGAGAAGCTTTGTGTTGTCAATTTTGGTCGTGTTGTGATTTCTTCTCATCGTCGGCGGCGGCGGTTTACTAGGGGAATGTCGCACCTATCATTGTAGTGGCAATTGGATGTCGCCGAGAGTCAGGTTGGATCAGCATCGACAACAAGTGCTGGCAGGGACGAAATGGGAGCGAGAGAAAGAGCATAGAGAATAGAGAGTGGAGAAGACGAGTTTGTCGGTGAAAGAATGACTCTGATACCAATTGAAGAGAGAGAGAAATGGATTTCAGCGATGCGGATAGAGGACTTCCAAATGACCTTCTTCACTTTTATAGGCCAATGCAGTATCATCGTTTGTCCCCTGTACTCTAGCCTTCACGCGCGCTCATTTCCTCTCTGCAATTAGTCACCGAAAGCCTCCCATTTACGTCAATTTTGTTATAGCTCACTCGGTTGTTGTCCTAAATTCAAACTTACCACGGATCTGGAGGTATTGCATTGGCAGGCACGATCAATGAAGGTGATGATCGTTTCTGCTATTAAATTTACATTTGGCGTAGTCCCAAACGAACATAATCTTCGAGACCAAGACTATCGTATTATAACAATCACCTCTCATAAATAATATAATGGAGGGAGTAAGTAATAGTTCATGTCCCTCCTTTAACATATGCCATTAAATTTCATCTAGACCCTCAATAAGTGTACTGGAGTTATTCACCGACCTTTTTCATAAGAAATCTCCCAACTTTGATTTTGTTTATTATTTTATTTTGACATTTAATAAAATAATATAAAAGCCTTTTTAAAGAAATAAAAAATGAGGCAACACCATTTATTCCAAGAAGACAAACAAGAGGGCGGCGGCTGCCTGCCTGCCTCCCTCTCCATCTCCTTCCATCTACCTTCCATCTACCTTCGGCACTAGATGGAGGAGGTGCGGCCTCCTTTTTTTCATTTTTTTTTAAAATTAGATTGTTTTATTGATATTTTTGAATAAAAAAATAATGATGTGATTTTCTAAATTATCCTTTAGCTGTCGTGATAAGAGAGAAGCGGCAGAGTCTTTATGTATATGAAAAGAAGGTTTACAGATATTTGGTGAAAAAAAATTAAAGGGTACAATCACCATAGTTAAGAGATCATATGTGAAATTTAGAATACTATGTCCCTCTTCTTTAAAGCTACATGACGATCAGGTGAAGGATTATTAGTGGAACGATGGTCCATAGAGAAGAGATATTGTGTTTTAAAGTGGGACACATATATATAAGACGAATTCAGTCCGAAAAATCGAGAGGGGGAATATATATATATATATATATATATANAGAATAGCTCCTTATTCTAAGAATAAGGTCAAACACCCATAAAAATAAATATATTTTATTCTTTTACAAATCATCTCAAAAATCGTGAAACCACATATTTTTACCACATATTTCATTTCTTTTTATTCTTTTCAAAAGCAAGAATATCTTCGATTTCATTTTTTTCCTTTTAATCATATTTTATTTTTTTATACACATGATATTATATTTATTTTAATCATCAATTATTAATATATTTATAATTAGACATTCAATTAATTTATACTATGTGATAATGTAAATAATATTATATTATATAACATTAATAATTAATTAATTAATCAAATAAGGATTATTTATTATAGTACCATAAATAGTAAATAATTAAATTTATAAGTATAAATTAAATAAAAAAGAAGATTTATTATTAAATATATATTATTAATACATTTATTATTATTTATTAATATGAAATTACATAATGTCATTAATTAATAAAAAATAATTAATTACTATATTACCATAAATAATAACTAATTAAATATATAATTATAAATGAAATAAATAAATTCTTATTTATGATTAAGTTTATATTATAATATATTTTATATTAATTAATGTGAAATATATGACCGTTTAGTGAACACACACATGCTAGGCCCTTGTTTGGTACTAGAATAAGAAAAATGAGAATTAAGAGGAATATTTCTTTTTAATTCTTGTGAGAAGAATAAGAGTGAGATTCTTTTGAAGATGTTCTAGTGAGGTGTTTGAATGAATTAATTTGTATTGTAATAATTAAAGTTAAATAGTGCTTAATTTAAGTGATGAAAACTTTGGGCGTCCGCTTGTCTTCTCACCAAGACTCTAGACGTCTTTTGTCTTTATCTGACGTCAACCAGTCGCTCGCACTCAATCACGGTCGACCACTCATCCGCCTACATTCTGCTTTGATCATCCACTGTCTCCACCTTGAGCCATCTGTACGTCCACTCTCATTCTTGGCAGTTTACTGGTCGTCCACTGTCTCCACCTTGAGTCCTTCGGACGACCACTCTCAACCTTGGCAATCTTGCTGGTCGTCTATTGTCTCTACTCTGAGCCCTCTGGACGTCCACTGTCTCCACTCTCAGCCTTGACAGTCTACTGATCGTCCACTGTCTCCACCTTGAATCCTTCAGACGACCACTCTCAACCTTGGCAATCTTACTAGTCGTCCACTGTCTCCACTCTGAGCCCTCTGGACGTCCACTGTCTCCACTTTGAGCCCTCTGGACGTCCACTCTCAGCCTTGGCAGTCTACTGGTCGTCCACTGTCTCCACCTTGAGTCCTTCGGACGACCATTCTCAACCTTGGCAATCTTACTGATTGTTCACTGTCTCCACTCTAAGCCCTCTGAACGTTCATTGCCTTCATCCTCGACCGTTCATGAATATAATATAATTTAATAAAATAAGTTTTGTGCAAAATTAGTGACAACAAAAAATTGTTTTTTGTCATTGGCAAGAACAAATTGTTCTTGTTTTAAGAATTAAAATAGGTGGTTTCATCAACTTCAAGATGGTTTCACTATTTAGTAGAATTAGGTTGTTCTTGAGATATTTGAAAAAAAAAATTAGAATAAGAAGATTATTATCCTCTAATTCTCATACCAAATAGGGTTTCAGTCTCTTGAATGGTGCATGTTCTCACCGTCTTAGTTCATTCCATTCTTTTCAGATATTTTGTTATCATCCATTTTTTGGTAGGTGAGAGAGAGAGAGAACAATTAAATTGAGTGCCAAGTACCTTTCTACACATCAAAACCTTCCGATCTAACAACAAAAAATTACGATCACGGTACGTTAAGTGGGACCTGCGCACCTAATGTTAATCATAATTAAGTTAATTTTCGAAAAAATAAATTTATTATTTTTAGTCAAAATCAATTATTTGAATCAATAACCAAAAGTTACTTTTTTTTATAAAAGTAAAATATCATCATTGAATTTTGACTTGCAATGATTCTATCAATGTAGACCTTTTTATTCAACTTTTTATTAATGGGTGTACACATCCATATATTTCATGTAGATTTTTAGCGTTCCACTTATGGTCAAGTTATGCGTATGAAGAGGAAGTGGATGAGACAAAAACTTGATACATGAATCACACCACGATAATTGAATTCTTATCTCCCAATTGAACTTACCAAATAAAAGAAAACTCCATTATTATAATAATATTAATTGCAACTTTTAATACGAAAGCAGATGCTGAAAAGATAATTAAATCATATATTTAGTGCCAAATATTTTTTATTATCTAACTCCGTTATCTTTTCTTTGAATTTGAAAAGTACCATATAAACAATCATTAATAACCGATACAGTCAATTGAATCAGTTTAATTCAATATAGCAAATACTTTTTTAAAAAGAAATCATAGTCAAGTTCGCATAATCTATCTATATATAACTAAAAGCTAAGCATCACCAATGTTTTAAAGAGCTCTCTCCTTTCAGTATTCATCCTATCTTTTTTCTCTTTTTTTCTAATTTTAATTTTTTTTTCATTTTTTTCTCTCCTAATAATTAGTATTATATATAGATTAGGATCATTAATGGATATTTAATTTTTTATTTTAATATAAAATTTCTCATATTCTCTAATAACTTTGATTCATATAAACTTTTCATATTCTGAATATTTATTTATAATATGTCTACATAAAATTAGCATTTAATACATGTTAGAGCAATTAATGAATATTCAATTTTCATTCTTCCTATAAAAAATTTTCCTTCTTTAACATGCTATTTTCGTTTCTCCTTGCTGCATGATCCTCATTCATTTACCTTATTAATATTTTCCCATACCATGTTAAATACTACAATCTCTTGGTCTTCCCGTTGATTCCTCTTCTTTAACATCAATCTCATTTCATATTTTTCGGCTTAATTAAATTTAATTATTATTTTCTCCTTTCTCAATTACCTACCTTTTTTCTCACACTAACACTCATATGCTTTCTATTTTTATTTTATTGTTATTTTAATTAATAGTTACCTTAATAGCTTCCTTTCTTTTCTCCCCTTCACACTCATTCCTGTTTTATTTGTCTTCTTCCCAATTTAAATTCCTTTATTAAAGATTTTTTCTAGTTTGATTTATTTCTTCCTATACAGATTCCTGATTTATTTGTCATAGCCAACTTAGTAATCCTCCTCCTCTTTCCTAATTTATTTTGCATCAGCTATTTTTCACCTTAATTTGATATTTTATTTTTATTTTAATTAATAGTTACCTTAATAACTTCCTTTCTTTTCTCACATTCACATTCGTTCCTATTTTATTTGAAATAGCCAACTTAGTAATCCTCCTTCTCTTTTCTAATTTATTTCACATTCCTTATTTTTCACCTTAATTTGAATTTGATTTTCCTTCCTTTTTTATCTCTTCTTTCTTAGGTAACGAATTATTTTTCGTTTAAATAATTAAGCAGGCATGAGCACAGACATTCATGTTTTATTTGTCATAGCCAACTTAATAATCCTCCTTCTCTTTCCTAATTTTTTTCACATTCCCTATTTTTTCACCTTAATTTGAATTTGATTTCCTTCCTTTTTTTATCTCTTCTCCCTTAGGTAACTAATTATTTTCCATTTAAATAATTAAGCAGACATGTTGTCTTACAAATTTCAGAATATTTGAAGATTTAAAAAACATAAATTATTTCTCATTCCTATTATTTGGCTTCATTTCAATTTAATTCTCCTTCATCTTTTTATCATCTTAAGACGTTCCTCAATAACCTCCATTTTTCTCGTCATCATCAGAATCATACACTTTCTATTTTGACAATTCGAATAATTTTATTTAATCTTATTTCAATAACTTCCTTTTCCTTCACCCTCCCACTCATTATATATACTTTATATTTTTTCTGCTTTTACTGCTTGTATAATAGAAGGTTAATAAGGCAACTCATTACATACATTTTCTATTTTTGTTTTATTTCTGTGCTTATATAACAAATTATTAAAAAGCAAACAATGTATCATCTTTTCGTGCCAATCCAATGTTACATCAAATTTTATGTATTATGTCATGTTTCTTAAGTTAAATATTATGTATTTTATCTCTTGATATTTCATTAATTGTACATGAGAGCTTTTGTCATTCCATTGATTGTCCATGGGAACAACAACAGAATATTAATTTTTTTAATAATTTATATGAAATATTATTTTTTAGAGTCAATGAAGAGGAAAGGACAATTCTTCTTTTTGTTGTTTTTATCTCTTAAAATTCAGTTATCATTTGTCATACATGTCTTGTACGTTTTAGAAGTGGAAGTGGAAGAGAACATGAGTATCAAAACTCATCATATATCTTGTACGTTTTAGAAGTGAAAGAGAACATGGGTATCAAAACTCATCAGCTTCTTTTGTGTCTCTCTATAAAAGTTGTTGAGTTTCTTTCTCCATGCATAAAATTTTTGTTGGTTGCCATCATTATTTTTTTTTTGGCATTTTTAATGGCACATTCTCTTCTCAGTGACTTGACCAAATCAAAAGATGATTGGATGATTATGAACAGAGTTTGTAGGGTGTGGGAAGCTATTAACTTGAAGAGGAATGGAGAGCTTATTAGCTTAGAAATGATATTAATAGATGAAAATGTAATATTTTTTTTCTTTTTGTACTATTTTAAATCAATAGATATTATTACTATTAACGTTTATTTGTTATATTTTTCTTCTACGATTTTTTCCATGAAATTTCTACCTCACTAATCTCAAGTTGTTTTATGTCAGGAATATGTGATTCAAGCATCTATTAGAAAAAATCGTGTTCCACGGTTTAACCATATATTAGTTGAAGGCTTCATTTTTACTATAAAAAAAATTAAAATAGTTTTGGCCTTACCAGAGTTTCATCATGTGCCAAATGAGGAGAGAATATTGTTTTTACCAATTACTTTGGTAAAAAAGTTGACGATAATTCTATCGATGTTCCTTTTCATGGTTTTCAATTTCTAACTAAGAAATTGGTTGAAGTAAGAGTTAATGAATAGGCTACTATCTGGTATATTTCTTTGTACTCATTATATAAATTTGTTCATGTTTGTTTTTCTTTAAGCATGTTGCATACTCATGTTATATTTATATTTCATGTAATGATGTAGATCTTATTGGATGCCTAACTGGTGTGTCGGAAATAGAAATCATTGGTGTTGACCGCAAAAAAAAGGACATCATAGATTGGATTAAAGGTGCTCGATATCAATCGTTCCGGGCTAGCCCCTTTCAGAAAATGAAACAATGATCCAGTTTACAATCAGGTTCAGGACTCACACAAACTTTCATATTCTTAGTTTAAACTAGATTAAGATAAGAATGAATTTTAATAACTAAAAAATCTCATCCCGTGAACCGGTTTAAAATATGTAAATATATATATATATATAACTTTAATTGTTATAAATTAATTTAAGTTATATTATTTTCTTATATAATGTTGTATTTTTTTTCCAATCACTACTATATCGTCACAGCATAATTAATTCATACATTTGAAGTTTTTGAATGCCAACTCACACAAGAGAAATTAAAATTTATCACAACCTAATATGATCCTGAATGAAGTGACGATCAGTTTCAGTATGCTTGATTTGTTCTTGAAAAATTGGATTGTCAATAATTTGAAGAACTTTATTGTCACAGTATAAAACCATAGTTGCAATATGCTAAATTTGAAATGAAGATAGGAGAAATCGAAGTCATATAAGCTCTCAAAAAAGATATTTGATTAATTATTTTCATATTTACATAATAAGAGATGTAATTGTTCTTATTAAATCATAATCACCCACCATTCTCTTAAATAGAAGTTTGTAATTATATCTTTTTCTGTGTCTTAATTACATGACTTTTCATGTCCAATAATCCAAAAGTAGAGTTATTAAATAAAGTTCCTCAATGTAACGTGCCTTTATAGGCATGTTTATAATTACTCCAAATTAATTATAAGAATATTTAGTACTCCAAGCAAATAATAATGGTTAGTGGGTCAATTAATTGATTATATCATCTATTTATAATATAAAGAACAAGTGTAGTGAAAAAAGATGATACACTACTAAACATGGTAGAAATATTAAGATAATTAGAATTGGAAAAAATATTACAAAAAAATTTAAACATAATGAGTAGTCAATTTTCACCCAATTAATGGTTAAAAAATAGAAAAATGAAATAATGTATCAATTGCAATTATTTAATCGCGCATCGCGCGAGCATGTCGCCAAGTATATATATAAAGCTCATGCATTGAGCAATCCTAAAAAGCCCTCTCCTTTCAACATTCTTATTTATCTTTTTTGTCAATTTTTCATTTTCTCTTTCATCTCTCCTTCTCTTTCAATTAATAAATGTATCACTTATCTAACTCATCCCATAAATGACATTTGTAAGTTATGTTTCAATTAAATATCTTTAATTTTCTTTACTTCTTTTTTTCATTATCTTGCAAGATCATATTTATAATATTTTATTTTATTTTATTTTTATTTTTATAAAATCTATATATATATAAAGCTCATGCATTGAGCAATCCTAAAAAACTCTCTCCTTTCAACATTCTTATTTATCTTTTTTTTTTAATTTTTTAGTTTTTTTTATTTTCTCTTTCATCTCTCCTTGTCTTTTAGCTAATAAATGTATCACTTATCTAACTCGTCCCACAAATGACATTTGTAAGTTATGTTTCAATTAAATTTCTTTAATTTTCTCTACTTCTTTTTTTTCATTATCTTGCAAGATCATATTTATAACATTTTATTTTATTTTTTATAAAAAAATATATCATTATATATGTGTGCATATATATAT
>LTAE01006507.1:5479-25184 GCA_001647135.1 Pontederia paniculata
TTATTATTATTATTATTATTATTATTATTATTATTATTATTATTATTATTATTATTATTATTATTATTATTATTATTATTATTACACATGACATAATGTATATGTCACACACAAATTTTATGAATATTATTTTTTAAAAAATCAATAATAATTATTATAATTTGAATTTTTCTTATTTTACTCGTGTTAGGAATCTTTTTAAATAATTGTTGTTTTATATAATTAAATTTCCTTATTACTGCGTACAGGAATCTTTTAAAATGATAGTTATTTTTTTTAAAAAAAAGTTTCTAGGAAAAAAATAATTCTGAAGATGACAATAGATCAATTTTTTTTCTTAATTTACTTGAATTATGACTCTTTTAAAAATATTTATTAGTATGTTACTCCTTTTAGAAAAATAGATATTATGCTTTTACAAATATACTTTTTTTTTATTTTTTGTGGTTACCAGGAAAAGAATAATCCCAAAACTAATAGTAATTTGGAATTTTGATTTTCATAATATACTTATGACTCTTTTCAAATAATTATTATCTTCTTATTATTATTATTATTTTACTTATGGGAAAATTAATTTCACGAATAAAAATATTTATTTCTTAATTTAGTTGCATTAACACTCTTTTAAAATAAGTCTTAAATATATGTGGATACATATCAAATTTTATAGAGAAAAATACTAAATAATAATGATAATTTATAATGTATACTAAATAATGTATATGTCCTCCTCTTTCTTATCCACCGATCGATCCCCATCCATCGGCGCTGATTGGGCGGCGAACGCGTAGGTAGCGACACGAAGCAGCATCATAAGAGAAGATTTGCGGATTACTATTCGTCACGTGCGTCGCCGTGTTGTTGGTTCGATCGAGAGAGACCTGCGTCACGTTCTCTTCCTTCGGGTTAATTTTGCCTTGGTTTCCCTCCTCCTCCATCTCTCGTCGTCTTGTTTATTTACCGCCAGCCAAAGCCAAACGGACCACCCAGTCGCCCTTCCCTTCCTCTTCTCCGGCCATCGGCGCCGGCGTGGTTGCCGACGAACTCAGCAACGCCGAAAAGTTTGGATTGGAGAAATAGGAACATATTTTTGATAGGGGAGGAACGATTTGTTGTTGGCGGTGCGATCACCAAAGGATCGCACGGAACCGCATCGCCGAGGAGAAACGAGCAACAAGAAAATTGAGGAAGCGGCGGTGCGATGGACGGTTCCAGCAGTTGGGAGAACCTCGCCGTCGATTGGACTCCCGTCGAGGTATCTCCGCCGTCATCTGACTTCCCCTCCTGTTTCTATGCTTAATTCTTTCTTTGGTTCCGTTTTTTCGCACCGTTCAACTCCTCGACGTCCTGCATTTGATTTTGCAGTTGCAACGCATGCCGAGGTCGAACTCGTATTCACACGGCATGGCCGAGTTCCTCTTGGTAGCCGAGGAGGTCGTCCTGCAGGTACCGCGTACGCCATTCTATTGATTAATTGGAGTTGCAATTTATATCAAACATTACACGGGCATTGGTTATCCAATATGTATAATGCCATTCAAATCTTTAAGGGGAAAGGTGAGATAAACTACCTTAGGACGTTTTAGATTACGAATTGTGTTTCATGGGCAGAACGGAAACATATTGATAGAGGCTCCGTTTACATTATGGTGCAACCAGGATTTCCTAATGTTCGGAATTCTCCGGTAGTTACCTTTTCTTCAACAGATATGTGGCTGTGCGAGCACTTTTAGATTTTATATGGATAATTTCTGGACTTAGACTAACCTCTCGTACTAGGTCTCAGGTGATTCGTGAAATGCGTTACATGAAAATTGTATTCTATCAGAGTTCACCACAACATACGGCGTCAATAATTTGTTAAGACATGTGACTTTGATTGGAGACTGGCGGATCAAAGCAGTTTTGTTACCATTTTATATTCAATTCTTTTGCTGGTTATGTTCTTTTGTTAACATCTGTGATTGTCATTTTAAAACCCTTTTGTGATTTATTTGATAGCCTTCTATGAGGAATCACTATAATATTTCACATTGCATTTAGAATTATCTTTATTGACCAGTTACAATAACATGTGTTTTGTTAATCAATTTTAGGTTCACGGAGTTGTCTTGGTGAACACAGATGAGGCAGGGACATTGACGGTGACAAATTTCCGTATTCTGTTTGTGGTAATGACTGTTGATCAAGCACTTCAATTCTAGTTCATATGTATAGTTGTTTTAATACGGTTTAATGGTGAATGTTGGGACTTTTCGAAAAAAAATGGTGAATATTGGGATCTATTTGTTTTTTATGTGAGCGAGTAACAAACTTATCTCTCATTACCTAAAGTATGATATTTGGTTTAGTATTACCAGTAAATTTTGAATCAAAGCATTTATATTGAATATATAGAAGACCTGCTGGTGTTTATTTAGGAGAAAAAGCTCTACATTTCTCTTCTCTTCACTGATATTTCCTTCTGTCTGGATTGTAAGTCTGATATTTGAACCAGTAAAGTTATAAATAGCAATCCTCAATAAAAAGAGAAATATCTCACTTACTGTTTGCATCTGCATATCCGTAGAAAGGAAAATAATTCTGCATCTATTGGAGTATGGTGCTCCTATTATACTAGATGACCATCTAGCATTGTTGGACATATTCCTCGACACTTGATCTGAAACTATGATGATCCTGCCTCTTTTTTTCCCCCTCAAAAACATTTGTTACTGACAAGGTTTCTTATAGAATTGGTTTGTTGAGTTATAGTTCTTGATTTGAGCAACAGCTAGTGAATATTGGAATGATTTCATTTGTGATCTTTTTTATTGATTTACATGTCAAACAATTCCTGATATTTAGGTGCTTTCAATAGTTTTCTTTTGTTAACTTATGATGTTACTCTATTGAATCTTTGTAATTTTACAATTCTAATTTGTTTGCATTGTTTTTCTTAAGAAAATGTTCGTGACAGTTTGCTGTTGTATTGACATCATCTTAATTTGATTAATCACCTATACAACAATCTAGTTATTAACTATGTTAACCCATTAACATCTCTTGAGAAATGACAACGCAGTTTGAAATAATATATCTCTAAAACAAAGATCTAAAGTTGATCGACAGAGATCTAAGGTTACACTGTCTCCCATGCTCTTCTCTGATTATATTTAGCTTGCATAACCAAAGAGTTTCAGTTTCTCGACTCTCTTATCTTTCATTGACCTTCTAGTAGTGCAGAGTTTTCCATGCACAGAATGATCAATCTTTTGTGTCATTTCATCTTCCTTGGATATGCTGGTATACATTTTTTTTTGCTGATTGATTGATATTTTGTCAGAGTGAGATATCTCAACAAATCATTGAACTTGGTTCTATACCTTTGGCTACAATTGATAAGTTCAGTAAACATGTAAGTCATGCTGGATTCCTTTATTTTTTTAGTGAAGTGCTTTATCCTTATGAATTTTTTCCATTCTCACACTTATCTATTATTTGGGCTAGAGTTAATGAAAAAATGATCTAGTTTGTGAGAAAAAGACAAGTTTGATTTTGGGCTAAGTTGTGGCATGTTAGCATGTATCAATTTCTGTTTTAGAAAGGAAGGGTTTCATGCCAAATTCCTAAGTAACAGCATCCAACACCTCTTGACACGAGAAGTTGGGCAAAACTGACCCAAAATCGAACTGTAAGGTTATCCGAAACAACTATCTTTTTAGTTAATTTTATTTGGATACCAGTTCTCTGACTGGCTATATTAAAGATAAAATCAATATGACCTAAAAAAAGAAAATAATAGTTGGGTTTCATGAAAAGTTTCTGACATAACATCCAACACCCTTTGCATGGGAAATGCACAAAGCTGACCAGAATTTGAACCAAAAGGGTTCCTAAACATGTCCTGTTTCTTAAATAATTTGGTTGGTGCCGTTTTTTTAATCTGACTAACTATTAAGCTTTTGATTCAGTTAGCTAATTGAACTCCTGAATCTGGAGGTTTTAGGAACGCACCCTGGATTTTCTGTTTTTGAGAAAGGTTTAAGCTCTAATATTCCTCGCCCAAAAAGTGAAATGGAGGTTTTGGTTTTGCTTCATGAAACAAAGGGTTGTGGTAACCCTGATATTCAGAAGAGTAATGGTCTCTGGCTAATTTTAGCTAGTAAATGACATGAAATTGGGGGGGGGGGGCATTGTACTAAATGTTCTGTACATTTTTTTACATTATTCTATTTTCTTCGATGTGGCACACCACTGTGTGCTGACTGGCATGGGTTGACCTATGTCTTTTGTAAGGTCAAGTTGATGTAATAACTTTGGGCCTTGCAATTTTTGTGTTTTTGTGGATAATTTGTTGTGGAAAATTTTACTTGTAACTTTCTGAATATTATTTGGAGTATAGGCATTCCTCTCTATAAAATGAAGCATCTGATGCTTTCTGCTAATATAATTAGGTGTTCAAAGTCCCTTCAGCACCAAAGCAGACAGAAAAGCCACCTTCAATGCGCTTGCTTCAGGTTATTGGTACGTTCATGGAGGACCTGTCTCTGATCATTCTTTAATTTAGAGTCATCATATTTCCTGGACAAAGGACATAATAACTCTTGTGTTGTCTGCTAGTAATAGGTAGGGCCTCTTTGTATTGTTTCTAGTTTTAGGATTCCATACTTTGAAACTGATGACTTAGATTTGATTCCCTGTTGATCACTCTTTTTCTTTCGTGGTGGAACTCAATTAGTTAAGCATCGAGCTGGCATTGATTTAATCTGGGTGACACCTGTTGCCACCCAGGGACATCGAGTCATCACCTTTCTATCTTTTAGCTGCTTTATTCATGGGGCGTTAGATGCTATTTCCTCTTCTTTCTTTCTTTCTTCTTTCTTTCTTTCTTTCTTTCTTTTTATGGCTTTAGTATTTTTTTATTTTAGCGTTTTGGTGTTTGTTGATCTAGTTGATATATTTTCTTTTTATTTATCCTTATATCTCCTCTAAAAACATCCTGCTCATGTCTATTATACTTTAGATACAGTACGATATTGTATTCACTTCTGTCATGAGCTTTCACATCCTTGTAATGGATGGATCTTGTTTATCTGCAACAAATATTTAGTGTAACAAGTGCATTACAAGTAACTTGCTTCCAGATGCGATCAATAATTTATCTTTCTTTTTTTTACACAGGTAAAGACATGAGAATAATCATGTTTGGATTTCGACCTAAAACCAAGCAGGTTAGTCTTGTTTAATATTTTCTCTTGCATATATGTGCACAATTTCTTGTGTTGTATCGGTACAAATTAGTTGTTTTCTTTTTGAGGGAGTATAGGATGACTAGTCATCCATCCTGACTCCTTAGTATATTGAATTAGAGTTCTGTAAGGATGTTGTACATCACAGCCAGGAAGGTGTTGAAGATTATCAGTTTATGTGTGTTGGAACAATTTGTAATATTATTTCTTTTAATACTTAGATGCTACTGATATGCACACCTGTTACAGAGGCATGCTGTTTTCGATGTGCTTTGGAGATATACGAAACCAGAGCAGTTGGATGATCTATATGCGTTTTGTTGTGGCCCTTCAAAGTACAAGAATTCCAACCCTAAGTTGCGCTTACTTACTGAGTATTGTCGACTTCTTGGAAAAGGATCTCGCTTTATATCTAGTGGTGCATTTGAAGATGCACCTGTCTCTTTATCAAATGATTGGTTGAGAGTTACCTCATTGAACTCTGGTTATTCATTGTGCTCCACATATCCTTCTGCACTGATTGTACCAAAAAGTATAAGGTAGTTATGTCTTTATTCTCATTCATTTTTAGGAGATTCCATGAATCTTTTGGTATTAAATTAATGAAAGTGACCATATTGTTTGCTATGCTTAGTAACTAGATTGCCTGGCTTCTTTTCTAGTGACGAAGAAATTTTACAAGCTTCTATCTTCCGGGCTAGATGCCGGGTTCCTGTAATTTCATGGTGTAACCCTGGTACGTTAACATGATTTTTCATTCTTGTTTTTATGTATCATAATATGTAATATTGCATCTTATGCAATTTGTATGACCACAATCATTGCACAAACATCTCTCAGTGACTGGAGCTGTCCTGGCACGTTCATCACAGCCATTGGTTGGTCTAATGAGCCAACGCAGGTAATTTTTAGCACTCAAGTTTCTCATGCTTATGTTAAATTGAACACTAAGATGTGCCTTACTGTTGTATTATCTCGTATACCTGTATTTCAGTATTGCAGATGAGAAACTTGTCGCTGCACTTTGCACTGGTAGTATTTCTCACAAGGGATGTAGAAGGTAATACTTAAGTTTCTTCTGTCAACTGTTCTTGTCAGGTTATATGTACATCCTTCTCATTAGAAAGGTCATATGCACATCATAAGTCTTCTGTTGTCATCTTTTGGCTCATGTAAGAATATTTGGCTTTGATTTCTCATTTGTCACAAAGCTGCTAGGAATTACTTTCATATCATCATTGAAGAAAATGGCTTTCATATCATTTCATTTATTAAAACTTGGAATTGGACTTTTCTAGGAAGATGTATATCGCCGATGCCAGACCTAGAAGGAATGCTTTGGCAAATGGCGCGATGGGAGGTGGTTCTGAATCTTCATCTAATTATTTCAATTCTGAGGTTCGGATTCTATATGCGTGGATCTTGGTTTATGTCATTTTATGTGTCTATACAATGACACAGAATGCAGATCTCTTTCACATTCTGCAGTTTTAAGTTGTGTATCTATTAGTTATTGGACATTGTCTTACATACATAAATCTCTTTCCATTTTCTGCCATTTTTTTTACTAAGTTATTATTTCTCATCAGGTCATCTTTTTTGGAATTGAAAACATCCATGCCATGAGGGATAGTCTAGCTCGCCTTAGGGACTATGTTGATACTCATGGTTCAACTTCATCAGATGGGACATCATCTTTCTTGGTTGGTCAGAGGCAAAATTGTCTCACCTTTTTCTTACATGTTATCCCAGAATTCAAGTCAATGTGTTTGCTAATTTCATACCATTTACGAACCATATATAATGTGAATTATATTCATTTGCAATACTGATGTTCGCTGCCTGACAGAGACATGGTGGATGGACTTGGAGTGGGGGCAACCGTAGCAGTATGTCAGAATCTGCATCAACCCTGAATGAAACTGGCTGGTTAAATCACATACAAAGTTTGCTGGCCGGTTCTGCTTGGATTGCTGCACGTGTGGCACTGGAATCAGCCTCAGTTCTGGTACATTGCAGGTAACTGGTCTCCTTTTAACTTGTGAACCATTGTTAGAATCAATGTCATTAGTATGAACTAGTTAGCTTATCGCACATTGCTTGGATTACCCTATGCCTTGAGCATGCCATGAAGTATCACATATAATATCTTCATGCTTCTCTTTGGGGTAGGATTGAGGTTGGGGAAAGAAACCTAGCACAGCCTATGGCAACATTTTGTCTTAACAACATAACTATCAAGATACTGCTCATGGTCAAGGTGTAATGTTTTATCCCATGACAATGTGTAAGTTGTGCTTGACATAATTAGCTTAAATTTTGAACAAACTTACCTATGGTTGCACCAAAATAATATTAACTGGTTATATGGAGAATATGGGATGCTCAATTATGCTTTCAGATACTATTTATCAGAAGATTTACCATCAGGTCTAAGTTAAAGTTAATATGATGAGGATGATTCGTGATCCTCTGGTATTTCAGAAATAATTTTCCACTGAGTGCATTATAATTGTCCTGTACTTAGCTGAATTCATAAGTTCATTGAATCTCGAAATGCTTACTGTTGACCTTCACATTTTCGTGTTCAATTTTTTTGAAAGAAAAAATCAGGTTACTATTTCCCATCTTTATATTCATATGTGGTTAAAAAGCTGCTCCAAGTCAAACAAACAGTTTTTTACATTTAGCATTTTAGGTCTCTCATTGTTGTCTTTTACAAACCATTTTTACCCCTTTCTAATATGTCATCATGCTTTCAATCTATAGTGATGGTTGGGACAGAACATCTCAAATGGTTTCACTTTCTAGCTTACTGTTGGATCCATATTACCGGACATTCAAAGGATTCCAGGTATTCGCAATGAAGTACTACCTATTCAATTCTTCGTGCGTTCTGGCTATTTAATCAATATAAATATGGGACTTTGGTAATATAATAATTTAGTATGCAAATTGGACTAGTTCTTTGCATTGGATGACTGAGGAGCTATGCATTTTCTTTAGGCACTTGTGGAAAAAGATTGGCTTGCATTTGGTCATCCATTTTTGGAGCGTATGGGTCTCATAACTTTATCTGGGAATAACAACGCGCCTTTTGAATTGACAAGGCAATCTTCTGTCGGGAGTCAATCAGCATCACCAATTCGGAATTTCCCAGGTTCAGGGTCCCCATCTGTCAATAGTTCATCGCATGGGCAGACATCAAATAATGCTTCACCGATTTTTTTACAGGTAAACTGAGTGTGATCGAATAAAACTTTTTGTGCATTCTTAATGATAAAATACCAAAATTGTCTCAGAATTTTTTGCAATAGGTTCTCTTATTGAACTCGAGGAAAGTTTTGGCATTTAAGGGCCATTTAAACATATTTGCTTCATATAAGCTTTCTAGTTCAATTGGTTTTTTATAATTTGTTTTACCATTTTCTTCTTTCAATTGTGTATTTACACTCTTTGGCATGCAATTAAATTTATAGATTTCACCCATTCAGTTAGTAAACTTAGTTGTTCTTTAACCATTTAACCACAATTTCAAGATGTTTCCTATTGACTGCATTTATCATTATCTAGATATTCATGTTGATGCATTTAAATGGGATTATTTAAGTACATTCCTGTTCCATTTGAGTGTGACATGTTTGATTTTAATTAAAAATATCTAAATGCAATGGAAAAATGTGTTTCCTGTTTTCGAAGACCTTACCTGATTTTGTTTGCAGTGGGTTGACTGTGTGGCACAACTACTACGTTTATATCCAGACGCTTTTGAGTTCTCCTCAGTAAGACTCCATGTCTTAATTTAATTGTTGTTGTATAACTGCTTAATACTCAATCCTTGTCTGAAGAAAGATTAGTTTAATTGTTGAATGGAAAGTAACAGTTTGAACTATCTTTTGATCCATAAAAAATGTCCTGTAACTTACTATCCCAAAAAATATTTTAGGCTTTCCTTGTTGATTTTCTGGACTGTGTGCTGTCTTGCCGCTTTGGAAACTTTTTATTCAACAGGTACGATCTTAATTTAGTTTCTAAAATTTTCCTTTTTTACTGTTACAACTATGTCAAGCATTTGTTTGATTAATATTGGATCCGTGATTAAATGGATGCAATTATTGGAATAATCCTCTTGGGACAAACCTGATATACTGATGCATTATGAACTAAATTGCTACCATTTTCATGAGCTCTGTTGTTCTTGGTACTGTGGTATGAGTGTCCTGTTGCTTACAAAACTATGGTCCCTAGGATAAACCACAGATATTTCTACTAGTTAATCTCTTGAAGGCAATTATGTCTCTTATTTGCCCACATGTTTGTTTTAGCTTATCATTCACAGCTGTCACACTATTGGTATTTAGATAACAATAAGGATGCCTGCCGATGGACTTTTTGGGATTTTATTTTTAGAAGTACCTAGAATGATCTTGTTTTTTAACTTGTGGATGGGCACTAGGGCATATGGTTGCTTCATGAAATTATTATCTACTACTCTGTTCTGTTTCTGATTTCTTAGCTGAGTGCAAATTTTGGTATGAGGTAGAGTCTTTGTAGGAACCATTTTGCAACCAAATTAAAAACTCTACCTTGTAATGGTTAGGAAGTATGCATTTCAAATTTCCTACTATATCATGCCAACTTGCATTGACATTGAAAATCTTGCAATACACAAGGAAAATAAGAGGTTCTCTGGGTCATTGTATCTTCAGACACAGTTAATGACGATTATTGAAATCGACGTCAACTGGAGCATGTGATAAACTCAAAACTAACGCTGAAATATTTGTGATTGATTCTTTTCCTTATTTTCTTTACAGTATTTCTGTATTAGCTTTTCCTTTATTTAGTTTTCCTACTTCGTTTAGGTGCCACATTTTGCAGGCACCAAGGCTTTATAAATAGGGTCACTTTCTTTTGTAAGGAGAGCATTGAATTTGAAATTACAAAGATTTTGAGCATCATTTAACTTCCAAGTTTAGTTTATTAAAGGACTTTGCATCGGATGGATTTATCTTTGTCTATGGTTATCAACAGATATATTACTTGCTGAACATTAATAATTGTGGATCTTGTTTTCTCATACTCTTGGAAATGTGAATTAGTGAGAAGGAAAGACAACAAAATGGTGTTCCAGAGGCTAGTGGATGCATATGGATGTACTTATCTGATCTACGTGCTGCTGATGGTAGCTTTAGTGTCCACTGCAATGTCTTCTATGATCCACTAAAATACACCGGACCATTGTTGCCTCCAGCTGCAGCTTTAGCTCCCATGCTTTGGCCTCAGTTTCATTTGCGTTGGGCTTGCCCTTCTGAAGCACAGGCTGGTCAGGTTGAATCCCAGTGGCGCATCATGAAAAAAAATTATGATGAAGCTGTCAAGGTATTCTTGCCCTCGTTTGAGTTACCTGCAATTGTAGTTATCTGTGTATTGGAATGCCATCCTATTGACAATAGAGAATGTATCTACTATCTACCTTTAATGTCTAAATTCTGCTTTCCCATATAACTTCAGGCCAAAGAAAGTGCAGAAACAAAGGCTAAGGAGCTTGAAGGCAGAGTTGATTTACTGGTAGAGCAATTGCAGAACGAAAAACAGCTCATGCACTCAGCTTTAGCTATGGCTAAAAGAGCCACTAGAGAGACTCTAGCTTTGAAACGTGCTGTACAATCACTTGGATGTAAAGTGCATTTCTCAGGCACTGGGACTGATGTTACGGATTTAACAAGATCTCCATCAGAAACCGGAGAAGGATTGTCATCCTTAAATCTTCTGAAAAGCGACACAGGGCAAACTGATGAGAAAGCAGAACTATTGGTTTCAATTTCAGCCTTGGATGATAGCTTGGTTCCAGATAATCTAACAGGCAGCATGTGCGAGAACCTATGCCCTTTCAGGACAAGGGAGGGCTGCATGTGGCCATACGATGGATGTACTCAATTTGGTAGCCAATTCATCGGAGTGAAGGCAAACATCGATGCTTTTGATCGACTATCTATTTACGAAGGTTACTTTGGAGAAGAGTAGACAACCAGTTAGGAAATTTTGGGTTTTTCCAATTCACTTGGCTCAAAATGGAGTTCCTCCTGTTGATAAATTAATTCGGCGATGGATCTTTTTTTCCCTAGTCATTTTTTGCTTCCGGGAATATGACATGAGCCAGTGTAATTACCTCCCATAGTTTTGATGTATAGAAGAGTAGGAATCATATCGAATAATTTACCCTGGAGGAATCACACGTATTCTTTTTTTTTTCTTTCTTGTGAGAACGTGTGTAGGCAGCTAACTATGTATGATCCAGTCGAATATTCATAATAATTATGATTTATAAAGTAACATACGTTCACGTGTTACTTGTGATTTGCTCAAATTGTTCAATCGGAGGTTTCAACTGGGCTTACTTTTTCTGTTGATAGTTGAGATGCTTAGCCTGTGTTCGCATTTTATCTTCGATTTCGAGTAATATTTTGCTGGATAGTGTTTCGACTGTCGGGAGAAAAGAGCAGGATAGCCACTGTTTCTGCCTGTTGAGGGTAGACTGGATTTTGCATCGATATATTAAAAAGTTTGATACATGTAGTTCCTAGTCTTCCAATTGGATTCCTGCAAGTAGTGTGGTGCAATATTCGACCCAAACCAATATCACTCCTAATTATATGTTATATGATCGAATAAATAATCAAATTAAGAGTTTAATATTTGTGTTAACCGATGTTTAATATCGTCTGAAGCGGCCTCTCAATCATTTTAATTTTTTTATCTAATTATATTAGTATAATTGTTTATTAATGAATGATTAAAAAGTTTCTTGACACAAACAAAATTCTTACTTTTTTATTATTATTAAAAAACGAATATGATATTTTTTCTCATCTAGATGGCGCATCATGTAAACTCTTGACACTTGTATGATTCTCGACATTTTTATTGATTAGAGTTACATTGTTATATAACTTAGCAATTACATGACGAAGGCATAATACATGGCGAAGTATTAGGATCTGTTAGTTACAAGGAAGTGGTTTAGTGGAGAAGATCTGATGGCATGAAAGGAGTGTAGGCAACCTATTCAGAAGGAAGAGTGTGATGGTTAACATACCCTAGGTCGTTGAAGGAGGTGGAGCTTGTCATGTAAAAAGTTGAAATGTTGTCCTGTGAGTGCCTTTGTCATAATATCAACGATCTGGTCTTTAGTAGAGATGTAATGCACTTATAGACATTTGGCATCCACTTCATCCCTCACAAAATGAAAATCAACTTCGACATACTTTATACGATCATGAAAGATTGATTCGCGATTAAAAACGTTGCACCAACATTGTCACACCACAATATGGGAGCCGGAATGAAGCCAGATTTAATTCGGTTGTGACGTCAGCAAATGCTTTATATTCAGATTCGTTTGAAGATCGTGATATAATCCTTTGCTTTTTGGACATCTAGGGAAATGATATTGTTGCCTAGATATATTGTGTAGCCGCCAATGGACTTGCGGTCATGAGGACTACCAGTCCAATCGACATTAGAAAATGTCTGAAGCTGTGTGGCACCAGATGTAAAGATTAGATTGAGATCAATTGAAGTTTTCAAATAGCGCAAAATGTGTTTGACAGGTTGACAATGATCATCAGTTGGGTTTTGCATGAATTGGCTCACACTATTGACGATAAAAAGTTACATCTAGTCAGGCAATTGAACGATACCGCAAGGCGCCCATGATTTGTCAATACAATTAGAGGATTCACGCAAGGTGAGGAATATATATTAGAGAGAGAGAATACCATTTGGATTGTAGAGAACTTCAATGCTGAGAAAAGAGTTGATGGATCCAAGATCACGAACAGCAAAAGTGGCATAAAAATGAGCAATGGAACATTGGAATACCGTCAGGTGGACTTGTGAGGAGTAGATCATCAGCTAAACTTAGTAGATGAAAAGAGAAGTGTTTGTCGCTCATCCCTGGAATCCAAATTGGACCAGTGCAGTGGCAAGCGTTTGAAACCAGGCACGAGGCGCTTGCTTAATATCATATAGAGACTTGTGAAACATGTGCAAAAGCTATGCTGGGAGTGAGTGTTGTCTTTGTGTGATTGTGTGTGTGGGCTTGCGATCCGAGACCAGACTCGGTCGAGTCAAGATTGTTGGTTAATGATTGAAATCTTATTTCTTCTTATTCTGTCAAATGAAATTTACAATGAAGTACAAAATAAAATATAAAAATAAGATCAGAAATAAGTTTAAAATATTTCCAAAAAATATATTTTTTATTAGTAGAAAATAATAAATTTTATCTAATAAAAAACATCTCATATCAAGATGAAATATGTTCATAATTTTATTTGAGAGATCTTTTACTTCAGTGTTCTTGCATACTGTTGATGCCATTTCAAACAATCAGTTTGTTTTATCCACTGAAGAAAAATATGGCATATAGTTAGATGAAGTACCCCGGTATCATTTTTCCTATAAGTCAACTGAATTGTTTTGGTATTGATCATTGGTTGATAAAAGCAAATAATCTTTGCTGGCAGTATTTATGATAAAAAATATCAGGTATAGATGGATTCAGTAGAGTGGTTTGTCTTGTTTAATGCCTTAGCATTTATAGAAGCTTGTTTTTTCTTTTATTCTGGAAATGCTGCTTCACGGCCTCCCGTTTTTGTTAACTTATGATGAATTTTGTTTAAGATAGTGTTTCAACATTGATTTGCATGTGTATTGTTATACGACTTGCTTCGCGAACTCAATACTTGATCCTAATTTATTACATCATGCTGGGATCCGGTCTATTTTGTGTTGCTGCTTCTCTTAACCTGTGATATGCAAAAGTTTAAGAATAACTAATAGCAAGTAGAAACTAGAAAACCATGTATATTTCTTGGCACATAAATGGATACATTTTGCCTTTAGACATTGAGATGACACAAGCTTGATAGAGGTCAGCTACTCTTCTTCTTCATGACCACTTCCAAACATTGAGATGAGAATTTCAAAAAAAGGAATCCTGGCTAAAGAATTTGAATTCTAAATTGAGTGGATCCAAATTTCGAAATCATATCATTATTCAAAGAGATTATGTTATCCTCGAAATTACGAAAATAAATGGTTGTATCCAACTTTTTTATATAGGATTGAACGCATCTATTTGATGGGCATGGTGTAAGTTGTTTTTCTTTTAACTATATTTTGGAAGCTTATTCTTTGCTTCGTCTGAAGTGGTTCTCGTTCAATCATAAAAGAAAAGAAGTAGCACCTCGATTCACTAAGAAACCACAACTTAGACACAAAGTGCAAACCATACAAATTTCTTATAGTGCACTAAAAGGAGATATTTTGGGGTCTTGATATTACATCTTCACAACTGCATATTGACCAAGCCCACAAACTTCCACAATGGATTTGCTGAATACCATCTCTTGTGGTGAAAACAGAGCCTCATTCTACGTAGATGAATCATCATTATCTTGCCCCCTGTTGGTCCTTTCCTTCCATCTGGCCCATATCCACCTTAGAACCAAGAACCCACCAAGAGCATACACCTGAGGTGAACAAAATAGTTGAATATCAGTGAACACAGTTTCTAGAAACAGAATTCAAGCAAATGAACGCAAGGGGGAGGAACTAACTGTTGATACAATTTCTCGCCATGGATGCAAAATCTCATGCGTTTTGTGTTTAAAGACGATTACATGCGTGCAGGGATCAAAGCGTCAGCAAATGCGTTCAAAAAAAAAAAAACTTCCTACTTATCCTAGAATCAAGAAGCCTCTTCTCATGGGGCATGAAAATACACTGAAGTGTGCTAGGTTGTCCCGAGAATATAATGAATGCATTGACAATGTTTGTGTATTGCCATCTCATTGTCCTAAAATAAATGGGGAAAAAGCTTCTTCTTGAAAATGATGCGACCATGATGGGTTTTACCCGGTCAAAGGCAGAATGCATATTCAGTTGAAAATGTCAAATGATCTTGCCCACATACATCAAGAAGAGGGGATATTATTCGACCCAAAGAAACAAGACTAAAGAAAAAACAAAGATCACTGATGTGCTAGAGGTGCTCCAGTGTATTGACAATGTTGATGCATTGCGATCTCATTGTACTAATATAAAAAAAAAAAAAACTTCTAGAAAATATGATGCCACCATGATGGCTTTTACCTGAATAAAGGTAGAATTCATATTTAGTTGAAAATGCCAATGATCTAGCCCACGTTACCAGCAACATTAGCAGATAAAAAGAAAATCTAATATCATCACAACATTCAATACCTGATGGCACTCATAGCTATTAAACATGTCCTTCAACAACAACAACAACAAAGCTTTATCCCATTAGATGGGGTCGACTACATGGATCATACAACGCCATTGCGTTCTATCAGTAATCAAATTTTTAGGTATATTATTCGCTAATAAATCTCGTTCTATTAGCTCGCCAAGTGTTCGCTTTGGTCTCCCTCTCCCTCTTTTAATCGGACTTCAGATTGTTTGCTCTACCCTCCTTACTGGCGCATCTAATGGCCTTCTCTGAACATGACCAAACCACCTCAAACGATTCTCTACCATCTTCTCGCTAATAGGGGTCACTCCGACTCGTTCACGTATATGGTCATTCCTAATCTTATCCTTTCTAGTATGACCACACATCCATCTCAACATCCTCATTTCATCTAAACATGTCCTTCAAAAAAAGTAAAATCATTTTTTCTCCTTCCTTTTTTTTACGGCAATAGAGTTTGTTTTTACTCTAACGCAAGTTTTAGGCTGCTGCTTAGGAGGACCCCAAACTTGAAGCAAAGCACATGTGCTTCTATGCATAGTGCTTTGCTTCATAAATTCATTTGCTTGGTTTTTTTCAAAAAGGAAAATGTATAATAAAATTAGTTCATTTGCTTGGCTTGAAAGAAAAATGATTCACATGACCTTTGCACGAGAAAATGAAAAAAAAGATTATCACCAAACACAACTCCAACAAAAGTAAGTCATGCTTATAGAAAGATGCTTAAGCAACTTGTCAACCATCTCAAAACATGTTTTGGATCCTTGTAGAGTTAAACTAGAATCGCCTTATTAAAGTATCATAAGATAACTCAGAGCTAAAACCAACAAAATCCCAAGTTACTCATAATGCACGATATCCTGATTTTCTACAGCACATATAGTTTAGAACTACAGGCATCAGTTGAGATGCTAGAAAGATATCAATATAAGCATGTCGATGTCTAAACTACTGTGTCTCTCCGATCAGCCACTAAAGAAAAGGCCCGACATATTTTAGTAAGCTATAGATAAACTACTTAAGATTTCCTGTAACTATAGAAAAAAGGAAATTGCAACGCCTTTAGGTGCAGCAACCACACACACACACATCTCGATTTATGAACACTTTGAACACTCAAAACCACAAGATAAGTTTACCTCACGATGTGTTACAGAGTTGTTGCACCAACATTGGACCTGTAACTATACTAAAGACATGGAAACCCCTGGTTAAACTTTCATAGGCAAAATCCTAAATATCCAGGCTTTCCTATCAACTGTGTCAAACCAAATAGTGCATCTGGTACATGCAATTTTATCAAGGCAGCAGCATCAGCAAAGAACAGGCTACCGATCTCATGGTAAAGTATTTGTTCTGCACACCATAATTGCAAATAAATCGTAGCCACGCAACATGCTCTTGATAACAAAACTTTCAAACTAGATATATTAATTCTTATCTCCCCCCAAAGGGATCCTCCTACTGGAATGTTCACACAGTTCTTGCATATTCTAATGAATGTTTAAACTGAAGGGAATTAGGGGAACGTCGCAGGCATCCCAAACTCCAAGCGAGATTTCTAGTGTTTTAGGGTTTCTAATCCCACTTCGTTCGTCGGCAGATGAAACGGAAGAGGTAACAGTGAATACAGAAGAAGATGAAGAAGACACCTGCCACATGTTGCGAGGGTTCATGTCTTCAGCGGGCTCATCGCATTCAAACCTGAGCGGGGCCGGAAACGTCTCCTCTCTCCGGCGAATGGCGTCGGGGAAGGTAACCACCGTTGGAGGCGCCTCCTTGGAGCTCTGCCCCGTTCCGCCGCCTTCTCCCACCGCCGCTGCTGCCATCGCAGTCCTCTCCTCTGGAGTCGAGTGTTGAGACCAACCAACACCATATCTCTTATTACGAGCCCTGCACCCTCAAAGGACACCCTCTTGCCCTTGGGTCCAAGTCTAACATGCACCCGAACTCATACTTTTTTTTTCAAAAAATTATGGTGATTTCTAACTCGACATTTATACGAGTTTATATGATGATCCAAAATGGGATTAACTCCTCTCTCAATAGTGAAGTTTTCAAAATTCAAACTCAAATTTCTGATTTCAAAGTTCAATTCACTTACTGTTGAAATTTGTAGATTTCAAATTTCAAATTAATTTTAATGTGAACGATAGAAAGATGCTTATTGAAGTTAGTTGTTTATGAAAGACAACTTTGCATTATTTCATGAATAGATGTGTTTTTTCACCTTTTCACGTAAGATTGTATTCATTTGTCATCTATAAATAACGAGCCCCAACTTGATTTGTTAAACGAAAAGAGTTACAAATTTGTAAGAATAAGAGATAGAGAGTTATCCAACATTGCTAGTTGACAAACTCTAGTGACATCATTGTATCCTGGAAGTGTTGTTGCCGAAACTCAATCGCAACTTTGTGTAGGGGCAAATAACTCTCTAAAGATAGCGATTCATCGTGCCTCGAAGTCTTCCTTTGTTCTATCTTCCCTTCAATATCCCCAACAATTCTAGAGAATTATTACGAAGATGACAACGAAAGAAAATGTTGCGTTCAAAGTGATGAATCAAGAGTTCATGAAGTTGGATCGTTTTGACGACACCAACTTTAATCGATGGAAGGACAAAGTGATGTTCCTACTCACTATGCTGAACATCACTTATGTCTTGAATCCGGAGTTGGAGCCAATAGCAGAATCAACTAATGATGCAAGCCAAGAAGAAATAGCAAAAGTGGCAGAGCAAAAGAAAAAGAGAGAAAATGATGAGTTCTCGTGTGGAGGACACATCTTGAACACCTTATCTGATCGTCTCTATGATCTCGACATGACAATCAAGTCTCCTACTAAAATTTGGAAGGCTTTGGAGGAGAAATACAATACCGAGCGATAAGGTACCGACAAATTTTTTATGATGAAATATTCTAAATTTAAATATTTGACTGTATTCCCATCTTAGATCAAGTTCATGAGTTACAAGTCCTAGTAAACATGTTGAGTGACCTGAAAGTTAAAATTCCTGAAACATTACAAGTTGGGACAATTATATCTAAGTTGCCTTCAACTTGAAATGATTATAGAAAGAAACTCTTGCATATGGCAAAACACTTCACAGTGGAAAAGATATTAAGACATTTGCGCATTGAAGAAGAAAATAGAAAGCGTGATGCTATATACCTTTCCAAAATTTTTAAAGTGAATCATGTTGGTGAAGTTGAGAAAAAGAATGCATGAAAAGGCAAGAGAAAGTTTTTCCCAAATGTGAAAGATAAGCAAGATCTGAAAAGAAAAAGAATGTGTTACCATTATCACAAAAGGGGGCACTACATCAAAGAATGCAAATTGTTAAAGAACAGTAACAATTCCAAGGAGGTTTCTGCGTCCAAAGCTAATATCATTGAAGAAAATGACTTGGTTGCAATGATCACCAAAGGAATTGAGAAAATTCAAATTGGTGCGATTACCGAAGTCAATATGGCATCATCTATCAAGCATAATGATTGGTGGCTTGATTCAGGTGCTATTGTCCATGTTTGTAAAGATCGTGAGCAATTTAAAACTTATGAAGATGTTGCCAATAGAGAAGTCCTTATGGGAAACAATGATTCAGCAAAAGTTCTTGGACAATGAATGGTGGAACTGAATTTCACATATGGAAAGAATTTGACATTAATGAATGTTCTTCATGTTCCAGACTTGAGGAAAAACTTGGTGTCTACTAGTTTGCTTTGTAAAAAAGGCTTCAAGATGATTTTTGAATCTGATAACTTTATTTTACTTAAAAATGTTGTATTTGTGGAAAAAGGATATTGTAATGATGGAATGTTCAAACTCAGTATTAATGATATTAATAAGTCTTCTGTTTATATGGTTGATTCTTGTTTATTATGGCATGCTAGATTGACACATTTAAATTATAAATATCTTCAACATATGCATGCACATAATCATATATTTCTTAGTGATCAGGATTTTAAGAATAAATGCGAAAAATGCATTCAATCAAAAAATACGAAGAAACCTTTTAAGACAATAGAAAGAAATGCACAAGTCTTAGAATTGATACATTCTGATATTTGTGAATTAAATGGTATTCTTACAAGAGGTGGAAAAAGATATTTCATAACCTTTATTGATGATTGTTCTAGATATACTTATGTATATTTGTTGAGGCATAAAGATGAAGCATCTA